>RJVU01046584.1:89875-106894 GCA_003731715.1 Anabarilius grahami
TGACAACACGATGACCTATGGGCAGGCCGGCGGATGCAGTGCTCTGGGCAATGTTCTGTGTCCTGGCATTCATGTGGATGTTACTTTGTCAAGGTGTTTAGGTAAGTGGTACATGTCAAAGGCTTTTTCCCAAAATGTTGGTGAAATAAAGTATTTGCAAGTTAGTGTGCGGTTATATCTCTTTTATACAGATCTGTTAGCTTTGACCTGCACCTCAGATGGTGTGCGTTCACATTGAAAGTGTTTTATTAAGTGACCACATACACCCCAATGTTGTTTCCTTATGGCAGTGGTCTCTTTCAGCAGGATAATGCACCCTGCCACACTGCAATGTTCAGTACAATGACGTAAACACGGAAGCTCTGCAATGTAAATAGCGTAGCAGAAGTTTTGTTTTTGCACACAAAAAGTATTCTTGTCACTTCATAAAATTAAGGTTGAACCACTGTAGTCACATGGACTATTTTAACGATGTCTTTGCAACTTTTGAAGTCCAGAAAGGTATTAATGACATTCCTGCCTATATGTGGATCAGATACCCTCAGATTTCATCAAAAATATCTTAATTTGTGTTCTGAAGAATAACAAAGGTCTTAAGGGGTTTAGGACGACATGAGGGTGAGTACTTAATGACAGAAATTTCTTTTTTGTGTGAACTAACCTTTTAATTTAACCAACTGTGATAGTTTCATCAAACGGTAAATCAATATGCAGTACATAAATAAAAGTAAACTGAACACTATTTAGCATTAATGTGACTCCTGGTGCTGCATGGTTTTGCAGAGTGCTTTGTAGTCAGTTCACATTTTAAGCAACACAAATTCAATTGTAAAATGTAAAAACCACAGATCCAGATCGCTCCACAAATGCAAATTCTTCCTGCCATTATGACTGTAAAGAATACAGTCTTTCATTCATTACCACTTTGTTCACATTGTTATATTAATTATAATTCAAATGCATTTTTTGTTTTTTGACCACAATATTACCGTTGATTGCTGAGAGGGGCACTTTTGATTCATTTTGTAAAAGGGCAGATACTTGACCCACATTCTCATTTAGTGAGATAAGTCAGCGGTCCGGTGATGTCCGAATAGTTGGGTACAAACCTTCTATAATAACCTTCACCTATAATTAACCTATCTTACCTCCTTTTTGGTCTTGGATATCTGGCAGGCTGCAATCGTTGCTAATTTGTGGATTCACCTCCCCATGACCCAAGTGAAGGCCCAGGATTAGTTCTGCAAATTCAATCTGTAACCTGGCTACCTCAGCAAGCTGGCAGGGTGTGAGGTGATCTCCAGCAGGGATCTGAGACTGAGGATTGACTCTTGGATTAGCTTCTGCTCTAACCTCATAATTGAGATCCCCAATCCGTTTGACCTCAAACTTGGAAAGTAATTTCAAGTTAGAAGTAGGGAGCATTACAAGCACCTTATCTCCCAGTATAAATACATATACATAAATGCCAGGAGATTAACCCTTGTATAATGTTAAATTTCTGGGTACGATTTTGTTGGAGAGGGTCAAATTGACCCGCAGTGAATTCAATACAATTCCCAAAAAATCGCACCATTTGAAAAACATCAAAGAATCAGGTACAAATAGTAAAATATATTTTAATATCAATACATTTCATACATTACAAAATAAATATCAGAACTTATTTATAAAAATGTTTTAACCACTATTATTTAAAACTGTCACCAGTTCGCTATTACATTTTTATAACAATAATATCTTCTAGTCTAAACCTAAAGTAATCTTGAAAAATATTATTTGAAAGCTTTCAGACTCTAGTTTTCATATTTGCCGACTGATTTTCGATAGAAATGACAGAGCAATAGATAGATAGTGATAGATTCTACATTTGTCACGCACACCTGGATTCTTTCTGTTTGTCTTTTATGTTTACTGAGGTTGAATTCAAATCAAATATTAGCATACTGCACAAACCACTTCTGAATATGATGTCTTCTTTATAAATATTATAAAAAAATTATTGAAATATACGGTTCAGATCACTCAAACCATAAGAAAGGTACTAAATAAATCATTAAAATAGTCCACGTGACTGCAGTGGTTCAACCTTAATTTTATGAAGTAATGAGAATACTTTTTGTGCGCAAAAACAAAACAAAAAAATAACTTTTTTAAACAATATCCTCTCTTCTGTGTCATTTTCTTGTGCTGTTTATGTTAAGCGCTTCCAGGTTCTACGTCAGAACACCGACTCAGTATTGGCAGACGCTGTTCACGTGAGCAGCACGACGCATGCATGTGATGGTGACACAGGAGTCGGCTAACTGGTGTTCGGACGTAAACACGGAAGTGCTGAACTGTGTTCACTGCATCAACTGTGTACGAGACTGACAGGGTAGGGAAGAAATTGTTGAACAAAGTCCTTAATTTTGTTTTTGCGCACAAAAGTATTCTTGTCGCTTCATAACATTAGGGTTGAACCACTGTAGTCACGTGGAATATTTTAACGATGTCTCCAGTACCTTTCTGGACCTTGAAAGTGGTGGTGAAATTGCTGTCTATGGACGAGTCAGATACCTCTCGGATTTCATCATGGTCTTACGGGTGTGGAATGACATGAGGGTGAGTTAATTAATGACACAATTTTCATTTTTGGGTGAACTAAGCCTTTAACATCCTCCTACCGTATTAAAGAGAAACATAGTAGCACACTGATCTGCCAGTCGTGGGTCTTTCATGTGGAGAACTCTGCTCATATTTTTACATAATGATTTATTTAAAGATGAATGGCCAAAAAGATCTTTATAAATGTTCACATTGTTGTTGCAGATGAAATATGACACAGATAACATTAAATATTTTTATCAGGTAAAAAATTTTGATGTGAAGGACATTTTTTTATTAATCATAACTAACATTTCCTTTTCTTGCAGGATTAACATTTATCCCCATTTGTCCCAACACTTGGGTCAAAAATAGTGTGTGTTGAAATAACAGATGCAGATGGACAAGAGATGGCTGTCTAAATATAGAAACAACAAGCTGAAATAATAAATAAATCCAGATTTGCTTTTACCTTGTAACAGGGGAGGGTTTGCTAAATTACACACACGAAAAACCAATTATATTAGAGAAAAGTTATGTAATGAATCATGTCACCTTTGCCACACTATATAATATAAATTCGTCACATTCTATATAAACTCGTCACCTTGGAATTACTAAACTTCAACTTAAAACAATTTCAAACTAAAAACCTTTTAACTTTCTGGCTAACTTTTCAATACAGAGATCTGTAGAAAAAAATACATTTTACCTGTACCGCTTTCTGTGGAATAAAGTCCCGGTGTTCTGACAATTTGTGCTACCCTGTCAGATTTTGCTACCTCCCATTGAAACAGTAGGTAGCACAATTCATCAGCGAAAAATGCTACCTATCAGATTATGCTTCCAGCATGATATTAATGTGTTCCCTTTCGAAAGGGAACTCTAAACTGCGTTTGAAACGCATATGGGGAACGCCTCCACGTGAACCGGTGTCTGAATACAATATCAACTTACAACAATCCTATTGGCTCCAACTCTCTATACGCGGCAGCAGGTCAGGCAGGTGTTGCTTTACATATAATGTCTGTTTGTAAGCATATCAGTTAGACCTGCTGAAATTGGCTTGGTTGGTCTCTTTATATTTATAATCAGTTTCCTGTATAGGATGAGGACTAAGGACCCTGAAGTTCCATTAGGTTGGCTGTAACGATATATTATTAGGGTAGTACTTTGTTTGTCCCCTTTCTTGGATGTGTTGGCTTCAGATAATGGAGCCACCGTTCATATGTATTCAGATGTCGGAGTGATATGGTTGTAGCTTTTTATGAAAGCCCCTGTTCCCTAGAGCTCAGTACAGATTGTATCTGTTTTTGCTGAGAATTTCGGATGTGAAGTACCCACCCTGTATTTTTCAGGGTTGGATTAATAGTACTCCCTTGTTGTTCAAGGTTATTGTTCTTTAATATGTTAGTTCTGATTCTTGCCCTACACTTTGTGAGCACAGTATCTCTAATACTGCCACAGGCTAGCACCTGTGTGTCTGGAGTTGTAGGCCTGACTTTGGCCTCCTTTAGAGTATGGTGACGTAGTTTGTACTCCCCTTGCTGTAAGGGTAAAAGGTGTTTTTACTGAGTATGTTGCCTGTTGGAATGTATAAGCTCAGGTTGAGTTTAATAAAGCTAACCTCACTACATAGTTTGGTTTTCATATATGGCTCCCTTAAAGCTTGAACACTGCCACAAGCTGATACTGGTGTTGTGTGAAATAGAAGGCTCCGTTTGGGCCTCCTTCAGAGCACAATAGCTTGTTGTATTACAAGGCTTGTTGGTAGATGTTTCAGTTAGAGTTTGCTCACTTGGAAATTAGCACTGCCACAGGTTGATCCCCCTGTCATTCTGAAGTCGCAGGTCCCGTTTGGACCTCCCTCAGAGCATGATGGCGTAAAGTTTGTACTCCTCTTTCTTAAAGAGTAAAAAGTGTTTTTACTGAGTACATTTCCGGTTGGAAGGTGGGCTCAGGTTGAGCTAAACTAGTCAACCTCACTGGGTAGTTTGGTTCTCAGATTTGGCTCCCTTAGAGCATAGACACCGCCACTAGCTGACGCCACGTGTCTTTCTGGAGTCGCAGGCCCTGTTTGGGGCCTCCTTCAGAGCATGATGGCTTAAGTTTGTACTCCTCTTGCTTAAAGAGTAAAAAGTGTTTTTACTGAGTACACTGCTTGTTGGAAAGTGTGGATAAAATTAGCTCAGGTTGAGTTGAACTAGTTAACCTCACTGGATAGTTGGGTTCTAAGATTTGGCTCCCTTAGAATTTAGACTGCCACTGGCTGATGCCCATGTCATTCTGAGGTCACAGGCCTTGTTTGGACCTCCTTCAAAGCATGATGGCGTAAGTTTGCACTCCTCTTGCTTAAAGAGTAAAAAGTGTTTTTACTGAGTACATTGCCTGTTGGAATGTGTTCTCAGGTTGAGCTAAACTAGTCAACCTCACTGGAGAGTTTGGTTCTCAGATTTGGCTCCCTTAGAGCATAGACACAGCCACTAGCTGACGCCCGTGTCATTCTCAAGTTGCAGGTCCTGTTTGGACCTCCTCTAGAGCACGATGGCGTAAGTTGTACTACTCTTGCTTAAAGAGTAAAAAGGTGTTTTTTACTGAGTACACTGTTGGAATGTGTTGAGGTAGTCTGTAATATGTGGGCATTCTACAGTCTTATCTGGTAGTTAACTCGGTTCATTCTGAGCAAGTTCCATGCTTGTGGGATCTTGCTTATCAGCAAGCAAGCTGTTCTAGGTGTGTGGCCTTCACAGGCCACCCTTTAAGCTTCCCCCCCCGGATAATCGGTTAGTTAGCCACTAACGAGCAAGTTGTGCACGTTTCTGTGGTTGGGCAACTGATCGGTTAACCCAAGGTTCGTTAAACAAGCCATTGTATTTGCCAATGGTATTACCACATGTTTGATTATGTTTGACTCATGAACATGTTCGCCAAGTACTTATGATCTGCGCTTTTTTTCCGTAAAGCATTATTTTGTTGAGAGTCAGCTGTGATACACAGCCATCCACTCTCGCACTGTGTGTAACAGAGGCTAGCTAGTAAGAGATATGCGGGTAAACCTATCTCAAGAAGTGCACTGACGACCGCTAGAGAATGTGGTGTTTAGCATCATTGTTAGTGCATTTGGCGAGCGGGGTTAGAGACCGACTAGACACAGGGTGGTTAGGATTGGAGGGGGAGCAATGAAGAGAGGGGTGTGTTTGTTTGGGTTTATTTTTAAATATCAACAATGTCTAACAGGGTTATTGAAACATCGCTTACCCCACCTTTAACCTAGTACAGTTATGTTCAAAATAATAGCAGTGTGTTTAAAAAAGTATTATAAAAAATCCTTATAATAACCTTTATTTCAATACACACAAATCCATTGGGAACACTGCACATTCTATTCTAAATCAAAACATGAAGAAACAATTATCAAATTGTTATTACTTTACAGCAGCGGTTCCCAAACTGCATATGGGTGCATATAGGTTGCGTGCAGAGTCTGCTGCCTGAGCAAATCACGCTACATTACTGCCATTCTTGACAATGTACCTGTAGATTAGCACTTGAACAAATAGCCTGGCACAAAAGGTGCATAGAGATCAATTTATTGATACAAAACATACCTTTTGTGAGTTCTTTTTAATGTTGATATATGAGCAAGAATGCAAATCCAAATATCCACATGATTGCAAATGTGACATTTGATTTTATACAACAGTTCAACAAATTAAAGGGTAATATTAAGAGTTCTTCACAGTATTGTCAGTATTTGCTCTATTTTGCAATGAAATAATAGCTCCAAAGAAAGCCACAGCAGAACTAAACAGCTGTGTTTCATGAACGAATCTGCGACTTTGAATGAATTGTTCGTGATTCAATGATTCATTCATAAATACAGCGACTTGCTTTGTTGAACGAACAACTCGATGACTCACGCATTAAGACAGTGACTTACCGCCATCACTTTTCAAGATTTATCATTGCATATTTCTCTACTGAACTTTCTTTTTTTTTTTTAAACATTATTAATGTTGTAAAGGTATTTATAAAGATTTTTAAAAAATGCACTGGAAAGTCAATTTAGGGGTCAAATATGGTTCCTTAATGGAAATGGTGCAGTCTAAGAGTAAGGGAGGGGGAACGCAGAAGGATGGTAAATGCCTCAGGGGGTACTCCACTCTAAAAAGTTTGGGAACCACTGCTTTATAGAAAGTGAAGAAAAAGGAATATTAGGCTGTTAAAAAAATAGCAGTGTCTGCGTTTTTCTTTACAAAGTCAAATATTTACTGTATAAACTGAAAAATTCTTAAAGATTTTGATTTGTTGTGAATCATTGAACTAATATTTAGTTGAATAACCATGGTTTCTGAGAAGTGCTTCACATCTGTGTTGCATGGAGTCGACCAACGTCTGGCACCTGTGAACAGTTATTCCAGCCCAGGACGATTGCACTAGACACCACAATTCCTCTGCATTTCTTGGTTTTGCCTCAGAAACAGCATTTTTGATGTCACCCCACAAGTTTTCTATTAGATTAAGGTACGGGGATTGGGCTGGCCACTCCATAACGTTAATCTTGTTGGTCTGGAACCAAGATGCTGCTCATTTACTGGTGTGTTTGGGGTCGTTGTCTTGTTGAAACACCCATTTTAAGGACATTTCCTCTTCGGCATGAGGCAACATAACCTCTTCAAGTATTTTGATGTACTCAAACTGATCCATGATCCCTGGAATCCGATAAACAGGCCCAACACCATAGTACGAGGAACATCCCCATATCATGATGCTTGCGCCACCATGCTTCACTGTCTTCAAAGTGTACTGTGGCTTGAATTCAGTGTTTGGGGGTCGCCTGAAACTGTCTGCAGCCCCTAGACCCAAAAAAATCTTGCTTTCATCAGTCCATAAAATATTGCGCCATTTCTCTTTAGGCCAGTCAATGTGTAACCTCAAACTGTATCCTCTTCAGCACATGTCGTTTTTTCAACAATGGGACTTTGCGGGGGCTTCTTGCCGATAGCTTGGCTTCACATAGGCGTCTTCTAATTGTTACAGTACTCATAGGTAACTTTAGACTTTGTTTGATCTCCCCGGAGCTGTTCATTGGCTAAGTCTTTGCCATTTTGGCTATTCTTTGATCCATTCGAATGGTAGTTTTCCGTTTTCTTCCTCGTCTTTCTGATTTTGGTTGCCATTTTAAAGCATTGGAATATAATTTTAGCTGAGCAGCCTATCATTTTCTGCACTTCTTTATGTTTTCCCCTCTCTAATCAACTTTTTAATCAAAGTACGCTCTTCTTCTGAACAATGTCTGGAACGACCCATTTTAGTCAGATTTTCAGAGAGAAATGCACAGTACAACATTTGCTGCCTTCATCCATAAATAAGGGCCATTTGTTTGACATCAGTTTTTTCACAGAATTAATTGATATTGATTAATCTCTAACTGAACTCCACACTGCTATTATTTTGAACACACCCATTTCAATTAATGATTCAATTACACATAATCAGCAGCATGCATGTCATGACTGTTGGGTCTGTTGGTTTTCTATTACTCTACTACACCTATTAGTAAAATATTTGCCATGTAGAAATATAATATCTACCAAAAACAGTGATTGATCTGGTTAGTGATGTTGGACTGCTATTATTTTGAATACAACTGTATTAGTTTTTGCTGAAGTATTGATGATTGTGAAATTTCACTGATATTTAAAATTACTCGTATCGTAAGATAAGACTTTGATCATATCTCCTAATCAAGCAGCCCTAGGATGGATACAGAACATCCGGAAAGTATTCACAGCGCTTCACTTTTTCCACATTTAAGCTACAGCCTTATTCCAATTAAATTAATTATTTTCCTCAAAATTCTACAAACAATACCCCATAATGACAACGTGAAAGAAGTTTGTCTAATTTTTTTGCAAATGTATTATGCAAATTTATTGTATCCTGTTTCCACTGATCATCCTTGAGATGTTTCTACAACTTGATTTGAGTCCACCTGTGGTAAATTCAGTTGACTGGACATGATTTGGAAAGGCACACAGTTAACAGTGCATGTCAGAGCACAAACCAAGCCATGAAGACCAAGGAATTGTCTGTAGATCTCCGAGACAGGATTGTATCGAGGCACAGATCTGGGGAAGGGTACAGAAACATTTCTGCAGCATTGAAGGTCCCAATGAGCACAGTGGCCTCCATCATCCTTAAATGGAAGAAGTTTGGAACCACCAGGACTCTTCCTAGAGCGGGCTGCCCTGCTTGGGGGAGAAGGGCCTTAGCCAGGGAGGTGACCAAGAACCTGATAGTCAATCTGACAGAGCTCCAGTGTTTCTCTGTGGAGAGAGGAGAACCTTGCAGAAGAACAACCATCTCTGCAGCACTCCACCGATCAGGCCTGTATGGTAGAGTGGCCAGACGGAAGCCACTCCTCAGTAAAATACACATCAGCCTGCCTGGAGTTTGCCAAAAGGCACCTGAAGGACTCTCAGACCATAAAAAACAAAATTCTCTGGTCTGATGAAACAAAGATTGAACTCTTTGGCCTGAATAGCAAGCGTTGTGACTGGAGGAAACCAGGCACCGCTCATCACCTGGCCAAAACCATCCCTATACAGTAAAGCATGGTGGTGGCAGCATCATGCTGTGGGGATGTTTTTCAGCAGCAGGAACTGGGAGACTTGTCAGAATCGAGGGAAAGATGAATGCAGCAATTTACAGAGACATCCTTGATGAAAACTTGCTCCAGAGTGCTCTGGACCTCAGACTGGGGTGAAGGTTCATCTTCTAACAGGACAACGACCCTAAGCACACAGCTAAGATAACAAAGGAGTGGTTACGGGACAACTCTGTGAATGTCCTTGAGTGGCTCAGCCAGAGCCCAGACTTGAACCTGATTGAACATCTCTGAAGAGATCTGAAAATGGCTGTGCAGCGACGCTCCCCATCCAACATGATGGAGCTTGAGAGGTCCTGCAAAGAAGAATGGGAGAAACTGCCCAAAAACAGGAGTGCCAAGCTTGTATCAGCATTCTCAAAAAGACTAGAGGCTCAACAAAGTATTGAGCAAAGGCTGTGAATACTTATGTACATGTGATTTTTTTTTTATTTATTTTTTTTTTAATAAATTTAAAAAGATTTCAAACAAACTTCTTTCACGTTGTCATTATGGGGTATTGTTTGTAGAATTTTGAGGAAAATAATTAATCTAATCCTTTTTGGAATAAGGCTGTAACATAACAAAATGTGGAAAAAGTGAAGCACTGTGAATACTTTCCAGATGAACTTAGTATGCACAGTGGGACGCAGGACGAGCCTGTACATTAAACAGAAATGATTAGTTCACCTCCCGAGTCGCTTTCATTCATTTATCCCATGAATGCTACTCATCTGTTTTTTTTTCTTTTCATTTTTTTGTTTGTTTGTTTTGTTTTGTTTAAAGCTCTAATAGAAATAAAGCTAAAAAATATCCTGTTCTTTTGTATAATATATTTTCTGAAGAGAAGATAAAAGAAAAGCCACGATTTCACCATCATAGGGATAAAAGTTTAAAGCCAGGTTCAATATTATGGAAAAGAACCATGAGGAACAGAAATGAACTTATTTAAATTGCAAGAAATAAAAAGGTAAAATGAGAACAGTAACACATTGTGTACTAACTGTAAAAGTAAGACCTAACTACCTGCTTGTTTGTAAAAACGTTTGAAAATTATTATGAGCCAATTTCTTTATCCAATACAGAAAGCCATCACATCACATGACAAATAATTGAAAGTGACTATAATAGGACTAGAGAAGAGACTAGAGGTGAACTAATAATTTGTTTTCTGTACAGAGTCCCAATGCAGCTGTCACATGACAAAGAAACAGCTCCAGAAGAGGTTAACTAATTTCAAATGAAAAGATGTTTTGCAAATGCACATGCACAGCCAACACAAAATGAACAAATCACTCTCTGAGACAACTCATTATTCCAGTTATATAAAAGATTTGTAAAAAAAAAACTAATGTTAAAATTAAATGTTAAAACAATGTTAATGTTAAAAAAATAATCATTCATGATCAACCTATCACTAAAGCCCATTTGCATTTAGTATACAGATTTTTACTGAAACTGCAGACAGATTTACTCCAATGTATTTACGGAATGTTTCTTATGGTAGAAATAAAGCAAATATCCTTCTCATATTTTCTGACTTCATAAGCTTACTGACATAAAATTCCATGGAATCATCTAAAATGATTTTAGTTAATAAAAACTGCTCAAAACACACGCTTTATTCATACAGTGTTTTAAATTAATGGAGAAAACCTCATAGAAATGTAAAATGAACAATGGTCAATGTTATACAAGAACGACAAGTCTGATCCAGCGTTTGCATCTTTCAAAATTATTGGCTGATTTCAGGAACTTAAACTCCATTAACTAGCCACTCTCGATACCTGGTATCCCAATTATATGTGCCATAGTAACACCTTTTACCATAGTCAAAGCAATTTGCCAAAAAAAAGAAAAGAAAAAGGTTTTCATGAGTCCAACTTTGTAGTAAGTTTTAACGATTGATGGACAAAATGGCGGACAGCAAGGCTTTTCAGCACAGCAATTTGATTGGCTATTTGGGCTGTCAGTCATCTCTCTGTAACAAGTTCAACTGATTCTTCATTGAAAATGATGCTTTCATGCACACAGTCTTGACCTAATCAAACTCAGGATTATTTATAGCAAAAGTTGTGTCCACTGAACCCAGTTCAGCATTTGTTCAGTCAATTTGAAAACCAAGTCTGCAATGAGGTTATTCAAATTGTTTATTAGTTTGATTATGATTTAACGACATGCAAGCTACCTCGGCTATATTCAAGATTGTTCAAATCACTTTAAAAGACTGGCCTCACACCATCAGTGCTGCATTTCTCAAAAGCGTCATAAACCTACAGTTGTGTTACAGAATTATTGGCACCCTTGATAAATATGATCAAAGATGACTGTAAAAATAAATCTGCATTGCTTATCCTTTTGATCTTTAATTCATAAAATGAGCAAAAATCTAACCTTTCATTGAAGGAAAAGAATTGAAAGTGGGGGGAAAATCACATTATGAAATAAATGTTTTTCTCCAAAACAAAATGGCCACAATTATTGGCAACCTTTTATTCAATACTTTTTGCAACCTCCTTTTGCCAAGATAACAGCTCTGAATCTTCACTTATAATGCCTGATGAGTTTGGAGAACACCTGACAAGAGATCAGAGACCGTTCCTTCATGCAGAATCTCTACAGATCCTTCAGATTCCCAGCTCCATGTTGGTGTTACTTCTCTTCAGTTCACTCCACTCATTTTCTTTAGGGTTCAGGTCAAGGGACTGGGATGGCCATGACAGAAGCTTCATTTTGTGCTCAGTGACACATTTTTGTGTTGGTTTTGATGTTTGTTTTGGATCATTGTCCTGATGGAAGATCCAACCACAGCCCATTTGATAGAATCCATGATACCATGTATCTGAACAAGATGTCCAGGACCTCCAGCAGAAAAATAGGCCCACAACATTAAAGATACATTAAAAAAAACCTTTTAAATCCATTTAAATTAAAAAACATTTTATCCATGTGTGCACCAAACCCATCTGGTGGGTTTGATGCCAAAAAGCAATTTTTATTTTTTTATTTTTTTTTCATCTGACCATAGAAGCTGGTCCCGTTTGAAGTTCCAGTCTTGTCTGACAACTGAATATGCTGGAGATTGTTTCTGGATGAGAGCAGAGTTTCTTGAAACCCTCCCGAACAACTTGTGGGGATGTAGGTGCTGTATGATAATTTTTTTTTAGGCTTTCTGAGTCTCAAGACTCAACTAATCTCTGTGATTCTCCAACTGTGATCCTTGGAGAGTCTTTGGCCACTCAAACGGTCCTCCTCACCGTGCATTAGGACAATTTAGAGACACGTTCTCTTCCAGGCAGATTTGTAACATCTTTAGTTGATTGGAACTTCTTAATTATTGCCCTGATAGTGGAAATGGGGATTTTCAATGCTTTAGCTATTTTCTTACAGCCACTTTCTATTTTGTGAAGCTCAACAATCTTTTGCTGCACATCAGAACTATATTCTTTGGTTTTACTCATTGTGATGAATGATTAAGGGAATTTGGCCTTTGTGGTTCCTCATGTTTATACTCCTGTGGAACAGGAAGTCATGGCTGGACAATTTCATGTTCATAATCACCCTGGTGTGCTAAAAAAATGGAAATATGAATGGAAATATACTTCAGAGATATTTTACTCATAAATGTTTTTCTCCGGAACATGTTGGCCACAATTATTGGCACCCCTAGAATTTTTTATTTCATAATGTGATTTTCCCCCCATTTTCAATTATTTTCCTTCAATGAAAGGTTAGATTTTTGCTCATTTTATGAATTAAAGATCAAAAAGATAAACAATGCAGATTTATTATTATAGTCATCTTTGATCATATTTACCAAAGGTGCCAATAATTCTGACCACAACTGTAAGTAGATTGTAAAACCATTGGAAACAATGGTCTCTACAAATAACTTAGCTCATAATGCTTTTGAGAAATGCAGCCCTGATCTGTAGATTGTCTCCAACATGACATCAACTGCTCGAGTTTGTGTGGGAACACATTTTATGATCATAGCAATAACAGTCAGCTACAACGAGGAGAACTAAAGAAAGGTCCTATGTCAGAATGCAGACTCATTATTGGCCAGCATCAGCCAATACTGAGCCAGCGTTCTGACATAAAACCTGGAAGCGCTGAACGTAAACAGCGGAAGAGAATGACACGGAAGAGAGGATATTGTTGAATAAAGCAATTTTTGTTTTGTTTTTGTGCACAAAAAGTATTCTCGTCGCTTCATTAAATGAAGGTTGAACCACTGTCACATGGACTGTTTTAACAATGAAACCAGGTGATCTACAAAATGTAGAGATGCTCAGCACAATCATGGTCTGTTAAAACAAAAAATATGATTAAAGGGGTTATGAACTGAGAAATAAAATTTTCCTTGAGCTTTTGACAAATAAGCAGGGCTGGGGAGTAACGAAATACATGTAACGACGTTACGTATTTAAAATACAAAATTTGAGTAACTGTATTTCGTTACAGTTACATTTTAAATAGATGGTAATCAAATTACAGTTACATTCAAAAAGTATTTTAGATTACCAAAGTGATTACTTTGAATTTTAATGTCATTTATTTAATTTAATAGGCTATTAACGTCAACTGTTTGAGGATTTTTAACCAACGAGCCAATTCAATTGTTGATGATTCTCTGACTTTGTCTGTTAAAAAAAACAAAAAAAAAAAAAAACGCGCACAGCCTGTTCAGATATTAGCAACCTGCAGAGTGCAGACATGCAATCGCACGCAAAAAATGGACGGGGAAACAGGGCATAACGCATTTCTCTAGTGGAAATTCAAAGACAGTTTTACTTATAAACATGAAAAAGGACGTACAGTAACATCATAGTGCAATGCAAGCTATGTTTACCTGCAACAAAACTTCTATCGGCTTCAAAGGATTCAACATCTAATCTGGAAAAGCTTCTTGAGGTAGGCCTAAGCTGTTCTTGGTCTTTGAAAATGTTGTTTTCCTTATTTTCCTATTTACTCGTACATTGATCTTTGTATGGTTATCATTAGCCTACGTTTAATATTTATAAGTATTTATAGGTCTTTGAAAAATAACAAAGTCCTCATATAATTAACATCCACTTAATCATGCGTTAAATAATGTTTTATAAAGCCAATTTCTTGGTGTACTTTACAGACAAACTTTAAATCTTAATTTATTCTAAATGTTTACGTTAGGTATATGGCGCGTACGCGAGTTCATTATCAAAAATAGAGATGCAGTGGTCCACTGGTCATAAATCCAAACAAACTGCTTTGAAATAATTTCCCAAAATTTCAGGAAATATTTACTAAGCCTGTCAACAGGACGTTAACACAGGCACATGCTGAAAACGGACACAAAGAGGAGAACAGACGCGCCAGCAGAGAAAATACTGTACCATGCACAAGCTCACAGTTCGCGAAATATAGGAAGAATAATACAAATATTAAATTGGGGTTCATATGAATGTCTCTATAGGGAACTGTCTTCAGAAAAGTTGATAGCTTTTCCTCATCTCCAGCGCAGCGCTACTTTGTATAGTGGTTACCATGGAAACGCTATATCACTGCTGTTCCATAAGCGCCACCTACTGTCAGAGAGTGAATTTGCATTTCATTCAGTCAGTCCATTCAATTCTATTGGCCATGAAAAATCAAAATAGGTGCATCACTAATTAAAAAAATTTAAGGATTTTTCCCCGCTGTTTGTTGTTTATATGGTTCATATTAATGCAGCTATCAGTTCACTAAGGTTAAATATTTGTATAAATATATTTATACTAGGATTAGTTCACACAAAATGATCATATTTTTTTCCAAACCTGTAAAATGTGGTGGTGGAGAGATGCAAAGAACTGTTGAGAAACCGTAGGTGAGTCAGCTTTGAATATAGGCCTTCTCTGGAGATTATTGGGTAGATCATTTCTTTTCATTTTCTTTATAAACATTCTAAATGTTTCAAACAAACTTTGTTAATAAAACCACTGTCAATTCGACTCTATGCGCCTATAAAAACAACCTATATTTTGTTATCCCTCTGATGCACATCTTTACAAATATAAAAATATAATTTAGGAATGATATCAATAGTAATTATATATGGATGTGATGTTAAAAGAAACAAATATTTTCTTAATTTGTTTATCAAGATATTGAAATTCTTTACCAACACATAGGTTATGTCTAATAAATTGCAGCTATATATTTTGTAACTGATGTTAAAAATACAATTTAGTGGAAAACAAAATCCTGATAGGTAGAGGTCATTTTTATTTACAGGTTGTAAACTTAAAACAGAACAAGTTAATATGGTCCTTTGTGTTAAGCATTTCAAAGTATTCCAAAGTATTTAGATTAAGTTACTAAACTTGAGTAATGTAACGAAATACGTTACAGATTACTTTTTAAAGCATGTATTTTGTAATCTGTTGTGAAATACATTCTAAAAGTAACCTTCCCAACCCTGCAAATAAGGTGTCATCATACTATAAGAATATCCTGTAAGTTTCAGAGCTGAAAACTTCCTTAAGTTGTTAGTCCAATAAAAGCTTTTATTGATACCAGACCCAGCAAACAACAGGATTTTCAAAGTGGGGATCTATGACGTCAAAGGGCAGCAAGCACCGCCTCCACACAAGATCATCAACGCCTACTTCATCACTGCCTGTTTAGCCCCGCCCACCAATTTGCGCATGACATGCAATAGAATAGGTAGCCTAAGTAACATAGGCCTACGTGCCATGGTGCTTTGCAGATTGAGCTACCAATCAATAAACATGCCGTTGAGGATTACAAAATATTGTGCAGTGCCTGGACTCGACAGTAATGCAACATTTAAGTAACTTTAATTCTAATGCCTGATCTGATATGTAATGAATCAGGCTACAGTCATGTTCGTCTGTGTCAGTAAATCAAACCGGTGACTAAACGTTAACTTGCGTTGTTTCTTAGTAGGATGAAAATAATCTGTAATTTAAAGGTGATTAAATTATATAAAGAAAGCGATCAAAGAAAGCTCCCTTTGCAATCTTTGGAGCAGCGCGCACTGGAGCTGTCAAAGAGTTTATCATGACTGATATGCACAAAACTCCCGTTTTATTCAACGAATCTCTTAGTTATATCGCGTTTGCACTGTTAGTGAAGATGAAAGCATTTGTTACTGTACAGAAATTAAGTTGCAATGACGAGATCACTGCTTTCATGTGCTCAACATGTCTGTGATCGGCTACACAGTGTTCATCTCTGCAATTCATGGCGCGATCTAAATATAATGCCATAGATCAAATGTAATGCAACACTTTTCACGATTAGTTAACCTTGAGAGCTGTAATAAGTAAATACGTGCTACAAGAGAGTAATACTTGTCTATTTCAAATGGAAAGATGTCAGCCAATCACAGCAGTGGGCATTTACACTGATGTCTCACAGCAGACACGCCCCTTAAAACAGAGCGTTCAAACCAGAAGGCTAAAATCAAGGTAGGAAAAATGCCTTATTTATAAATTATGACAATTTTGGATGTAAAAAGCATACTAACATTATAAGTGCACCCCAGGAAACATTATAAAATAAAACAATGCAGTTCATGACTGCATTTAACGTTAAAGAGATACCTTTTATCATGTGAAGCTTCATTGGGCCTTGTGAGACAAGCAATGCAACTGATGTAATAAGAATTTATCAATTTTGTTTAAGGCTTTTATTATGTAAACAGTTGCACATATATGTATCCTCAAAAAAGTCCAAAAAAATCAAAGATATTAGGGCCAGTTCCAATTTTTGCAATAACAATAAAACAGAAATAT
>RJVU01046584.1:106965-180616 GCA_003731715.1 Anabarilius grahami
ATCTAAGAGACTAAAGAGAAACTAAAGACTAAGAAAAAAAAACGGTAACAGAAACAGTATTTAGATGAAGAGTTCCTGTATCACCACAGATCAAAGTTCTTTGGCTGTGATTGTGTATTGGGCAGGACAATTGATCATAGTCATGCCCTGGTCAGCAGTCAGACCAGAGTACCAAAAGTACGGTGAGTACAGAAAGCCCAGCTGATTTAATGACACCTGCATATTAGTCATCATCCTCTTCATCGGAGTCCATTACCCGACGTCGGTTAAACTGGGAACAAAACAGAGACATTCACTGAACTTATGTTTACTCATAGATTTATGACGCTTTAAGTTTCCTCAAGAACAGATTTTTAATTATACCAAAGTACTTACCTTTACAGTTGTTTTCTTCTCTGTTTGTTGACTGACTTTCTCCAGGATCTCAATTAATCCAGCCTCTGTAATCTAAACATACAACACCTGATGCTATAAAATGTACATTCTAAAACACATTATTAATGATGCTTCATCTGCCATCTTACTTTTCCTCCAAGTTGTCCAAAGCGAGCCATCTGAATCAGGTAATTTTCCACAGCTTTCGCTTTATCTGGCTTTACAAGAGCCAAATTACTCACTAAAGAAAAAGCAGCAGGAACATCATAAATATTTAAAGGGTTCACATAAATAAAAAGTTCTTTACTCACCCCCATGTTTTTTCCAAACCCATAAGACATTTGTTCATCTTCAGAACGCAAATCAATGCACATGCATAAAACACAAAAAATAGTAAATGGAAGCTGAAAAATATGTGAATAAAAGCTAACTAAACCCAACTAAAATATGTTCATCATATGAACTGTGTAGGGCTGATGGTAGGGCTGTTTATAGCCAAGAATCTGGCGATGTGATACGCATTACGATACAGGGATATAAACAGGAGCAAAAACTTTATTTTATTTGATCAAAACAGTGGGATCTGCATTTGCTTATATCACTCATCACTATTTTGTGCAGTCTAATTAAAGGGAAAATAGTAAAGTGCTTGCAGGATTCTTTAGGTGTGCAGACATATTAGGGCTGCACAATATATCATTTTAGCATCGATATCGAGATGTGTGCATTCGCGATAGTCACATCGCAAGGATGTACGATGTGGCATAGGGATTGTAGATGATCCGTGATCCATATGTGCCAGCTGCCCCCTGGTTTGGAATTCACAGATTAATTCCAAAGTTTTAACCATCATAGAGTGACAGTTTATCATTTGCATTAGTTTTTAAGTCCTGTCAGTTTAAAATTCAAGTGCAAGAAGACTGGAACTTGTGTGCGCGCACAGAGCTGCGCAGACAGCACGTGACGTTTGTGAACACCGAATTCCCTTCTCTTTCGCTTGAACAGACATGGGCATTTTGACTTAATTTTGCATGCACATCTCGATGAGTTTCCTCGTAAATGCAGTCGGTTATGAGTTGTAAACAGACAAAGAAAATGGATGCGTGTCATTACCGGTATTGGATACATGCATTCTTCTTAAAGTGACAGCAGCCCAATAAACCCGCAGCTGTATGTGTCACCAAAGTTAATCAAACAACAAAAGAGAAAATCACTTTTGTAGCTTTAACAAAGATAAACTGTATTAATTAGGGCTGTGACGGTATGGGATTTTTCTTACCGCGGTGAAGACGCAACATATCACCGCGGTTTGGCGGTTAATCGCAACCCCCCCTCCGTGGAAATATAATGACTTAAGAACGCATGCAGCTTGTAAATGAACATGGAAATAAAGCAGTCGGTCTTCTTTATTATTTAAACGGCAAATTATATTAACAATAATAAAATAAAATTACATTTATTTCAACTTAGTTTTTTCGATGTCTTTTGAGTTTAATAGGAAATATGGAACAGTTTTTCACCATTTAACAGCAAATTACCATTACTATTATTTAACTTAACAAGGCTACATTACATACGTGCGACTGTGTTAAGTGCATTTTTGGGAAACGCACGTGAAACAATAACGAACGATCGCAAATTGCCTCGTAGAAAACGCTCTTAAGCGCTAAGATCAATCATTATCGGGAAACCCGGCCCGGAGATGTAGGCTATATATAAAAGCTGTTTTAAAGCATTTGCTGTATGGATTAAAAAAATAGGCTAGTAAATATATTCATATATCAGACAAAATTGCGTTGCAGCAAACCCTTTAAATTTTAAGGTAGGCCTATTCAGAACAGAGCAACAAAAATCAGGGCTGGGTTTCCCGAAACCTTCTTAACTCTACGTCGTTCTTAAATTATACCTTAAGCTGTACCTTAACGTTAATACGTGTTTCCCGAAACGTTCTTAGTTAAGTGTACCTTCTGTAAGTCATACTTTCGTAAGGTTGGTCTGGAGTACTCTTAGCTATACCTTATCACTGTTTATAGTCAATACGAATATAATTCTGAAGCTGTAATACACCCAGTGTTTGATTAGGATTATGGCAAAGAATAAAATGCAAAAAAATTCACTGCTAAATTCAAATGTGCTTTAGCACTGATCCAGAGACAGACGCGCGCTCTGCGCTTGTCATGTAACGTTATCACAACATTCAGTGTTTTTAACCTCATCGCGCTTTATTTTAGGTTTCAGACATTTAAATACACATTTGAATTAAGTAGGCTACTGCATAAAAAAGACATTTATAGTTTGTTAAATTCAAATTACACTGATGTCTACGGAAGCTGCAACAATAACCCTTTTTTCATATTTGATATGTTTTATTCATATCAGATACACATTGTTTATGAAACAATAAAGTTTACATTCTTCTCCCAGTTCACCGGCCACATACTTTTATGTATTTCGGGGAAGATTTCGTATAGGCTATCCGACAGCTCTAACTGCCGTGCAAACTCATCGCGCGACAAAACACATTCACTTCCACATATTTTACAATCGGAATATATCATAAATTCATGATATAGTTAACAAATTTGTGAATAAAAATAAAAATTAAAAAAAACACGATATAAACGAGATACCTACATCATGTCTGTCAGCTGCATGATGCGTCTCCAAGGAATTAAAACTTTATTCTAAATAAAGGTCGCCTTAAACTCACGCTGATGGGAGCTCCGCGCCCCCAGAATATAGATAAATTACAATATAGATTTAGTTTGAATTTAGATTACTTTTATAACATCCCATGAGTCCTGATAAATGCAATTTCTACTTCTGAAGTGCTTATTTTTATAAAGAACACTGATTTCTCACATAACGCAGTGAGGCAGCGCCTGTATAGAGTGAATTATCGATTCTCGAGCCATCGATATCAACCAATTCAGCACCGCCACCATGGACAGCACCTGGTAACGTCGCACTTAAGAAGATATACCTTAAGCAACCTCCTAAGGGATAGTTCGGGGAACACGCCTAGAAACGGTACATCTTCAGTTAAGGTCTACCTTTAGAGTCTTCGTAGCGCGCTAAGAGACAACGTTATCGGGAAACCCAGCCCTGAATATATAAGCAGCTATACGATTATAGAAAAAAAGTTTTACATATATGCCATTATAATTTGTGTTTTATTTTTTTAATTGTATCGAATTATAAAATAAAACGCAAATTTTAATCGGGCCTGTTTTAGGCCTTTCCTTATTTTTATATTTTAGACATCCATCAATTATGGTTATGAAAAAAAAAATGAATGGCCATCTCCTCATTGAATGTGCCTTTAGAGAGAAATGCACGGATTACATAATGAAAGAGTTTCTATTTTCG
The DNA here is from genome assembly GCA_003731715.1 of Anabarilius grahami. NCBI lineage: Eukaryota > Metazoa > Chordata > Actinopteri > Cypriniformes > Xenocyprididae > Anabarilius > Anabarilius grahami. Next base: position 110,710 of record RJVU01046584.1, read on the forward strand.
ATTTGAATTATTTCGTTTTAAAGCTTTCTATATACATTCGTCATGCCTGTGTGAAGCGCCCCTGTTCAAGCCAGAGACGGCAGAAAAGCACAACGTTTTGTTGATATTGTGAGTGTACACGAACAAAAGTAGACCTTTACAGTTTGGAATGACATATTACTCTTACCTTTATGAGCAAAAATGAATGCCTATTTTAAGATTAAATGCAAAAAAAAAATGCAAGAGATCTCGCTAACACCTCCATGTCCTGCAGAGCCCGCTTCAGCTTCACTCCGTACAAACGATTGGATATGCGTCTAAGAGCGCACATTTATTTAGGTTAAACATTTAAACTAACATTGTGATATGCTTGAACTTTTATATCTATAGATTATATTTTAGACAAGTCCTTATGATTTGAGAAGGCTAAATTTATTAAAACATAGGCTATGATCAACTCATTGTCTGCCGCTGGCCGCTTAGCCTACTTAAAAAAAACAAAACTTACATTTAACTAACAAAAAAATGCTCCAAACGTTTTTGTAAATTAATTTTATAAAGAAAAGAAACTAAATATAACCATTTTTACATTACATACAAAACTGAACTATTTTAATAGCTGAAACAGTAGTATATAAGCCGTTTTGGGAGAAGGGGAAAAAAAAAAGACTGGATAGGGCCTATATTTGAGGCCTGTGCAGGGCGCTAATCTACTTCATCCAACGCTGTTTTGTTCTCTGTTATTTTCATCTGTGAGCATGCTCTTGATATATGCATTTCACAATTTTGTTGAGTTTAAAATGTTTGACAAATTCGTTCTGCTCTTGCTGTTCGTTCGGCAGACACCCCCCACCACCTTGCAAAAAAAAAAAAACCACAGAGGAAATACTGCAGACGCTGCCGGGACGGCAAACAATGACAAATTGTTTATACTTCATATAACACACCATATGCATTCCTGTAACTTTCACTAGCAAATAATTAAAAAAAATAAATAAAAAAAAGAGTGCGGTGATGACGGTGATGACCTAAACACCGCGGTCGACATCTTATTACCGCGGTTATGCGGTAATGCGGTTATCGTCACAGCCCTAGTATTAATTATATGAATCATATTTAATTTATACTATGCAGTGTTATTTTACATTAACTATTCGGGTACAGATATTGAATAATCAAATTTACCTGAAAAACAAAGCTGCTTATTTCATCTTTGTTCTATTGTATTTATCTATGCTTGTAATTTATTTATTATTATCTACGCAGATGCACTACCATACAAAATTACCCCAATCATCCTAGAATGATTATTTACAAATAGAGCTATTCAAATCCTCAGGTGAATTTTCTTCATTTATCAATATATATCGCATAAAAACTAAATATCGCAATGTCAGTTTTTTCCAATATTGTGCAGCCCTAATATATAGGGATGTCACAATACCAAAAATTTAGTAGTCGGTACTAATACCACCAAAAGTACACGAGACTTGATACCAAAGTCGATACCACGGTAAAAAAAAAGAAAAGAAGAAAAGAACAATAATACTTAAACACTTAAGTATTCACTTACTTGAATGCTGCTGTTAGACCTACCTAAAAAAAAATATACAGAATTGTTTAATTTGTATCTTTATTTTATTGTATTTATTATGGTACTGATTGTGTGTTTATTCATTCTTGTTTTATTACTGACTATTGCAACAAATGACCTCATAAAAACAAATACATTGAGTGAGCAAAAATTTTGGTGAGATAATTGTAATTTCTTTTTAAAATATGCATTAAACACGGAAACACTGAACTGCATACGAGACTGACAGGGTAAGAGAAGAAATTGTTGAATAAAGTTGTTATTTTTGTTTTGTTTTTCCACACAAAAAGTATTCTCGTCGCTTAACCTGGCTTCTCTCTATACTCTCCTACTTCAGAGCGCTTATGGTTAAAGGGTTAGTTCACCCAAAATTGAAAATAATGTCATTTATTACTCACCCACATGCCGTTCCACACCCGTAAGACCTTAGTTAATCTTCGGAACGCAAATTAAGATATTTTTGTTGAAATCCGATGGCTCAGTGAGGCCTGCATAGCCAGCAATGGCATTTCCTCTCTCAAGATCCATTAATGTACTAAAAACATATTTAAATCAGTTCATGCGAGTACAGTGGTTCAATATTAATATTATAAAGCGACGAGAATATTTTTGGTGCACCAAAAAAACTAAATAACGACTTGGTGATGATTTCAAAACACTGCTTCAGGAAGCTTCGGAGCGTTATGAACAGTAATGGGAATAACGGCGTTATAAATAAACGGCGTTACTAACGACGTTACTTTTTTCAGTAACGAGTAATCAAACAAATGACTTTTTCCCCCGTTACAACGCCGTTACCGTTACTGAGAGAAGAAAAAAAAAAAGCGGCGTTACTATAATTGAGCTCACTAATGTGGTTTACATCCGAGTAGGCTCGCTCTCGTCTCAGCCATAGGACTGCAGTTTTTTTTCCCTCTGGCGGTGTGTGTGTGTGCGCGCTTTTGTGACATATCAGGACACAAATGTGTATAATGACATGGGTATGACATAAGTATTACAAAAAGAGGTGACTTATGAGAACATTACCCCATGCCCCACTTTTCAAAAGGCTTATAAATCATACAGAATGAGTTTTTTGAGAAAGTAAAAATTTGCACAGTTTCCTGTGATGGTTAGGTTTAGGGGTAGTGTAGGGGGATAGAAAATACAGTTTGTACAGTATAAAAACCATTACGCCTATGGAATGTCCCCACAATTCACAAAAATGAATGTACGTGTGTTGGGGTGGGAGACAACCACATAACTGATGATGATTGGTTTAGGTAGAGTAAATTTCCATCGTTCGCCAACCAGAGGCAGAGTAGTGGGGGGTGTTTGTTGTTCACACACACGCAGTCGCACACACCAACGAACGACCAGGAGTCAGAGTAATGGCAAGTTCAAGAAGTTCAAAGGTAGCTTTCGCAAACTGGAAATATAAGCACTACTTTTCCCTCATTGAGGTGAAAGGCAAGAATGCTTATGTTACGTGCAACTTATGCCTAGGAAAAAAAAAAGAGTCTCTCCACGTCGGTGGCAAGTAATTCAAATCTAATGAAGCACCTAACATCGTCACATGCCGCCACAAAATTAGTGGCTAAAGCAGTTGATAACGTGAGCTCCACGATCGCTACCAAAGGAGGAGACAGAGCCACGACATCAAAAATAAAACTAGATTTTTCTCCATTGCAAACTTATATAACTCAGACAGAATTAAACTAAATAATATCTAGGTATATAGTTGAGGACATGCTGCCGTTTTCGACAGTCGAGTTGGATTCTTTCCGGGCAATCATAGACGCCGAGTATGACAGAATGAATGCCGAACTCAAAGAGACCTTTGAACATGTAGAATATATCTCTATAACAGCCGATATTTGGACGGCACATAATAAAAGTTTTCTTGGCGTAACTGCGCATTGGATAAATCCAAACAGCATGGAGCGAGGGAAAGCAGCACTAGCATGCAGAAGATTCAAGGGTCGTCATACTCATACTCATAGTCAAACCAGCTACAAAAGCGATATACAGAAGTGCTACCACAAAATGTACAGGCTTATGGAACAAGGCTAGTCGTTCAACGGTGGCTGCAGAGACCGTAGATGACATCATTGCAAAAAAGCTGCTGGTCCCTTGCAGTACGAGATGGAACTCGTTTTATGATGCCCTGGCTCGAATCTATGAGATTCTTATGGCCGAGCTGAACACCATCTCGTCCAAGTTCGGGATGACAGCAATTACAGAACGAGAACGTCAGTTCATCAGGGAGTACTGTACTGTCATGAGGCCACTTACAGTAGCCTTAGACATTCTTCAGGGAGAAGACAACCGTTTCCATGGTACACTCCTACCCACACTGGAGACATTGATTTTCAAGACCTTGGAACTTAAGAGTGGCCTGCAAATCCTAGTTGACCTTCCAGAGGCAGTTGTCACGGTAAGAAATTTAATTTATATAAATATCTTTAACCAGTCACCCAAGAATTACATTTTATTTATTTGGATGGATGGATAATGAAAAGCTTTATATTCTAGGCTTTACAGTTACGATCTGTGACTAGAGATGATGGACCTGCAAAGTGTTTTGTTGTAAAGTAATTGTGCAGGCTAGTCATACACAAATATAAATTTAAACTGATAATGTATGAATATGATGCTATGTGTGTGTGTGGATATAGACAGTAAAGTATAATATGTTCTTTGCATTCTTATTTCAGGCAATCAAAACAAGATTTGCAGAGGTGCTGGATAGCGAGGATGCTGTATTGGCTGCTGTGACCCTGCCCAAGTTCAAACTATGTTGGCTTTGGACACAGGAAAGGAAAGACAAGGCCAAGGAAAGTCTGCTGGCAGAGTGCCGGAAACTTGTCCTAGACCAAGACCAGCAAGCAGGTACCAGCACATCAACACGCCACCTTAGCAGAGACTCAGCCATAGTGGATGAGTTCTTTTCCTTTGAGGATGAGGATGAGACCTCTTCTACTGCTGAAAGTCAAGTCACAGATTATTTCAAATCAGGAGCACAAGAGATAGACTCTCTAAATGGATTTCCACTGATAAAGAAAATTTCACTCAGATATAATGCAGCCACTCCATCCAGTGCCCCAGTAGAGAGACTCTTTAGTCTAGGGAAACTTGTCATCACTCCAAAGAGAAATAGGCTCTCAGACCAGAAGTTTGAGAAGCTTCTGGTTTTGAGATGCAACCACTGGTTTAATAGTTAGGATGGATGGATGGCTTGTTTATTTTTGGTACATTGTTCAGTATTATATTGAAAGCACTTCTTGTTAAACTATTTACTTTTGTGAGGAAGAAAATACTTCAAGTAGGCTACAGTATGTCTACCAGTTGTGAAGTTGTGTGACAGTTTTATAATTTTAATTTGCACTACAAAGAGTGTATGTATATTTATTAATTTTTTGTTCATTTCTTATGTACCATAATTTATTTTTAATTTATTTGTTGGCCAGTTGTGGTCTTTGCAATAAATATTAAAAGTTCTAAACCATCTTCTATTGTGTTTTATTGTTCCATAGTAATGATAATATTTACAATAATATATTGAATTTGATTGCCTCGCATTGTCCCACAGCAACATTAAAATAGTGTAGATTAGTGTACATTGTTTTATAGTAATAATTTATTCTATTTAGTGTCCAATCCATTTCATTAATTAAACATTTAATATTGGGGGCATCCAAGTTATTTGACTTTTTTTTTCTTTTCTTTTTTTAAAGTAACGCACTAATTACTTTCCCTGGTAATTAGTTACTTTTATAATGATGTAACTCAGTTACTATTTGTGAGAAGTAACTAGTAACTATAACTAATTACTTTTTTTAAGTAACGTGCCCAACACTGGTTATGAATCAGCGTGTCGAAAGCACCGAAGTCACGTGATTTCAGCAGTTTGACACGCGATTCGAATCATGATTCGACACGCTGATTCATAACGCTCCGAAGCTTCATGAAGCAGTGTTTTGAAATTGGCCATCACTATACAACTCGTTTTTTTTTTTTTGGCGCACCAAAAATATTCTCGTCACTTTATAATACTAATATTGAACCACTGTACTCACATGAACTGATTTAAATATGTTTTTAGTACATTAATGGATCTCGAGAGAGAGCAAATGTCATTGCTATGCAGGCCTCACTGAGCCATCAGATTTCAACAAAAATATCTTAATTTGTGTTCCGAAGATGAACGAAGGTCTTACGGGTGTGGAACGGCATGAGGGTGAGTAATAAATGATATTATTTTGATTTTTGGGTGAATTAATCCTTTAATGATATGTTAAAGCCCGCCGGCACGTTGACGTGATTGGTTACAAGGTAGTTTGTGACGTCACAAACATCAGCGATTTCACACCGCGGGTTTGAGACTGTCTTTTTTCCCTGCAGTTTTAAACATAAAATACTCAGCAATGGTGTCGACTTATGAATTTGCACATGGTTTGTCTTAAAGCATATTAAAATCACCACAGACATATAAACAACATTAAATACTTGATTTTCACCACAGGGGGTCTTTAAATACAACTCACAGGTGTAATTAAAATTTAAAGTTTTCTTGAATTATTATTTTTCAATCTCATCCTCAATCAGTTTATAATATGTAAACATCTTATATTGAACTGTTACATTCATAATAAATTACATTTCCTTCCTTTTAACTTTACTAGTTATATTGTTTGTCAGTGCTTCCCACAGGTTTGAAATATACTTGCGGTGGTAGCCGGGTGGAAAATCCTCCTATTACCCACGGCACAAAAATGATCAACTACATGTGACAACAACAAATAATGTGTGACTTAATAAAAATAAAAAATAATAATAAAAAAAATATTTCTTGAAATTCATTTTGATAGAGATTATGCTGTGTTTTGGGGGGATATGAAGTAGGCTACTTTTCTTATCCATTTACTGCAAAATTCCTCAACTACTCCATTTGTATGCATATGAAATATTACACTTTTATGAAAAAAAAAAACACTTGATGATAATGATGATCAAAATTAAATAGGAGTTGTTTCTGGATATTGATCTAGGTTTTAGAGGCAGAAATCTGTCATCTGCTGGTTAGAGAAATCTGTAGGAAATAAATTTTTAGTGTAATTACCATATACATCCAGCAGAGGACCCATTAATTTTTCTGGATGTGGCCAACTGCTCTTGAAAATGCAATATGGAATGAACATTATCACTCCACACACACACACAACCACACGCGCGCACCAGGTCTTTGTCTGTAAAAATATCCACCGCGTCTCTGAGGGTCTTTGCAGCACGTGGAATTGTCAGTGGGAGTAAACAGTTCTCGCGCACACTGAACGAGCAGGTACGAAACGCGTAGAGTGAAGGGAGACTTTCCAGTAGTTAGGGGCCTTTCACATGTCGCGTCTTTTGCGCACTCAAGTTCGTTATTTTAAATGTAGACGTGGGACGAACGCGCTCAGAGATCGAAAGCTCTGCCAAGATGGACTAACAGCTGATCATACCTGTACAGGGCAGGTTTTTTATTTCTCATCTCCTTAAGTAGTAGTATAATCTAATATTAGAGCTAATGCAAGGTCTGGAAATACATTTATTCTTTGCTGAAACTTCTTCATCTTCATGGAGAACACGGCTCATGATTGCTTAGCAACGAGCATTTTTGAAAAGAGGAGAAAGTGGCGGGGCTGGCATTTTCCACGAGTTTTTAGATGCGACATGTGAACGGTCTCTAAATCGAACGCGGGTGGTTTCATTATCTTGGGCGGATAAAAAAAAATTATAAGAGGATAAAAACAAAGCAAAAATGTGCCAGAAATATACTTGGGCGGCCGTTAATATACCTGGGCGGCCGTGTGGGAAGCACTCTAGTTTTGCCATTACATTTTAACCCTTTAAGACCTGAAGGCTTTTTTAGAGGGTTTTTTTTCTGAGCAACACACACAAAAGTAAAGACTCATAACTCCAAAACTGTAGCAAGGAGAGTCAAAAGGTAGGTATCATATGATAGAACACTTTTTAATGTTCTAGAACAGTGGTTCCCAAACCTGTCCTGGAGGACCCCCAGCCCTGCACATTTTGTATGTTTCCCTCATATATCACACCTGATTCAACTCATGTGCTCATTAGTAAAGACAGCAAGATCTGAAATGGGTGTGTCAGAAATAGGGAGACATACAAAATGCGCAGGGCTGGGGGGTCCTCCAGGACAGGTTTGGGAACCACTGTTCTAGAAAATATATATAATTTTTTTAAATAATTTTTCTTTTTTTTTATTTGACATGGAATAACTCAGGAACACAATAAGATCGCTTAAAAATTCTTTTTTGGTGATGCTCTCCTACATGTGAGCTGCATCTGGTTCAAATTTCGTGGTGATAGCATAAAGTTTAGTTTAATAAATAGTTATTCATTTTTTCCGCAGACAGGTGGCGCCAACGGGCGGTAAACTCCGGTTTAGAGGCGCTTCTCAGCACTCGTTAGGAGTTTTTCAAAATGGTTAGATGCATTAAAAAGATGAGATTCTAAGCTTTAAAATGATATCTATTGTGTTATTCCACGTTGGAAAACGAACATGGATGGGTCTGGGAACATTGGATACACACTGCATCCCTGAAAGATGAGACATGTTTTTAGCCAAGTATGTTAAATCATTCCGTGAGTAATATCTTGTGATCAACGCAATATATTATGTTGATTTTGGATTCATTTTAATCTTGAGAATCTGCTTTAAATATTGATGTGCCATTTTGTATGATCTGTGCATTTTTCATGAAGTTATGAGCACGTGAATTCTACATATTTGTATTCAGTTAGCGGCTGTGCTATTTTTGTTGTAAACGCATATTACTCAGACTCATTAGAGGGTGAAAACAACGCAACAGAAGCATGTTGGAGGCTTGATATGAAAGTTTAAAGTCTCTGGTTTTGTATGCAAAAATAATTTTTGTGCTACCTATATGGATTCAATTTTTATTGACTCTTAAAGAGAGACACACAAATGGGAGCGCCGACGCTCCATCTGGTCTTAAAGGGTTAAGGGGCTTGTTTAGTTTTTTTGTGATATCTGGCAACCCTTCACCTGGCACTTTAATGAAGGTTAGAGTTTCAGGGAGAGTGCAGAAGAGCAATAGCTACTGTTAGTGCCAATCATTTAAGACTTATTTAATAAAGTAATTTAAATTATACACACCTTGTAGGCGCGTTATTTTACTCTAGCCTGCGGTGTACTTTTGCATCATTCAATTGTGATCAGTTTATGTAAGCGTCAAGTTGACAGATATTTAGAATCAAAGTAAGTGATTATCAGCTGGATCCGATCAGTGGACGATCGTTTAGGGTTAGAAATATATATACGCTGTTGGATTCTCAATATTTAGTACTTTAGCTTCAGATACAGGAAATGTTTATTTGCTTATATAGGCGGGTATTTCAATGTGCTTTTTGTCTGTAAAATGTACCTGTACATAAGATCGCAAGAAAAGCTTGTAACTAAATATTTTTTAAGGCTATTTTTAATTGTGTGACTTTGGCCTCTTTTGACCCAACATAACATTAATTTTTAGAAAATCAATTTTGTCTAAATAAAGCCTTTTGCCTCCTTTGTTCTCGGACTCTTCTCCTTTGCAGTCTCCTGTGTCTCATGTCGCAACACATCTTCTAAAAATGCTACACTTGTAGCATCTTTCTTAATAAACGAATTATCTTAATAAATCAATTACAATAACAGTTGTAGTGTCTTTCTTCAAAAACATTCTTAAAAAGCTTTTACAACAATAAAATGTGTTGTCTCTTTTCTTTATAAACATTCTTAATAAATGCTTTTATAAAAAAACAGTTGTTTTGTCTTTCTTAAAAAACAATTAACTCATATTATAAATCACATATCCAGTGCTTCCCACACAGACTTTACTTGGGCGGGCCGCCCAGGTATTTTAACGGCCGCCCAAGTATATTTGGAGACACATTTTTGCTTTTATTATTTTTATAATTTCATACTTTTATATCCACCCAAGATAATGAAACCATCCGCGATCGATTAACTACTAGTCGTTTCGTACCTGCTCGTTATGTGTGCGTCAGAACTGTTTACTCCCGCTAACATTCCCACGGGCGCTATATTTTGCAAAGTCACAAGGGGGCGCTGTTGCGTGTTCTACAAGCTCGCACAACAGCGCTTCAGACTGCTTCAAAGTGATTCTCAATCAATGAAAAGCGCAGATTTATGCCAAACGATTGCCAATTAACTCAAGTTGAAGAATTATTACAACGTCTACTTTATGGCCTTTATATAAAATGTTTTTTACGGTTGTAAGAATCTGAAGGATCAGCCTGCAATAGTAAAGACATTTCAAAATAAGTGCCCCGGTGTATTTCGGGCTTGTTTATAATTAAAAGTCACACGCTAAGTTTTTTCTTTTTCTTTTAGGCATTATTGGTATTTTGGTTACACAATAAATTGTATTTAATTTGATTTCCATTTAATTCATAGTAAACTATTGTAGTCTCCCCCACAGAAAGAAAAGACAAAGAACATTATTTGACACATATGTTATTCATTATATAAATTTTACTAGAAAAATCTGTGTCCCATTCACTGAGAGAGACACTATATGACAGCAAGGAGAACCATTTAAATGCTGTAATTTTGCATAATTTACAATGCATAATAATGCATATTAGTATGTTATTAAATGTAATAGTATGCTATGTAGCCAAATTAAAATTAATTTCAATAAATAAAAACACTTAAAAATCACACTTTATTTGTTTGTCACATGTAGTAGACCATTTTTGTGCCGTGGGTAATAGGAGGATTTTTCACGCGGCTACCACTGCAAGTATATTTCAAACCTGTGGGAAGCACTGAAAATGTTTTCTTGCAAATAACAGTTGTTTTGATTTTCTTAAGGAACAATTAACTCATATCTTATAAACAGAAGAGGTATATTTATTACAGGACAATTGCATATTTTCCACAACAATATATATACGGATGGATGGATGGATGTTCTCGTCGCTTCATAAAATTAAGGTTGAACCACTGCAGACACGTCGACTATTTCAACTATGTCTTTAGTACCTTTCTGGACCTTGAAAGTGGTGGTTAAATTGCTGCCTATGGACGAGTCAGATACCTCTTGGATTTCATCAAAAATATCTCAATTTGTGTTCCAAAGATGAACGAAGGTCTTACGGGTGTGGAACGCCTTCACACTAAAGTTTGAGGTACGTCAAATACAGGTATGCATGTAAAAGAATAGATTCATAAGAATAGTTTCACAATAATAATAAAATAAAAAAATTGATCTTCTCAAAACTAGAGTGGTAGAGGACGCGTCAAACTGGATGCTTAATAGCGGCTGGCTGGACCAAAGCAGCCATAAGTCACCAGTTGGGATCGAGAATATTTGACTGCTTTAATTGCAACAAAATCCTCTAAAACATAAAACATAAAAGAACAGAATCACGGGAAAAGATGCACAACAATAAACGGATGTAATTTGCTGGAGCAAGAGAGGAAGCGCAAAACATAAAATCTGCCAAAAATCAATGGTTGCTGAAACTTGCCGGGGTGGACTGCCAGCCACTGGCAGGTCAGTTAGTGATTGAACCCCTACTGATGCACCCTTTTACTTCTCCATGTCAGTTTATGTTCTGAGATAACACTGCCATCTAGTGGTCAGGTTTAAACCAAACACAAAGTTACTGGCACGGATCTTGGATGTAAACAAATAAATAAATAAATGTCAATACAGTATCATCAAATATAATATCCCAATATTCATGTGTTTAGATATTTTCTTTTCTTGATGTATTTTCTTACGTCCTATTCAATGGACGGGCAAAAATGATGAAAAAAATATTACAAATATCTTTGTTTTCCAAGGATGAACGAAAGCCTTTTCGGTTTGAAACAACAGCAGAAAATAAAATTTCTTCTAAGAATAGAGAAAGTATATTCGAAGATGAATATAAATACATGCTTACATGACAATACAAGTGATAGCTTGTCAAAGGTTTTTAAAAGGACTTACATCTGGCACGGGCAGACTGATCTAAGAGTTGAGCCAATATAGAGTTCCTCATCTCAGTCTCTCTATGAAAGACACAATGACAATAAAACTGCTCAAACATAATCAGTCTAAACAAGAAATAGGCAGAATTAACAACACAAAATATGGTTAAATAAATGCTGCTTTTTACAGGGCATTATACCATGGTCTTTCTGAATACTCAATTCTGATTGGCTGGAAGGTGTGCAATAAAACCGTTTAATGCACAGGTAGTTCAAAGTCAGTTTAATCACCGCTCTATATTAATGTGCTGTTTTCATTGAAGCGCGCACACACATACGTCACTCGCACAGAGATCAGAGATCCCGCTGCGCACCCAGACATTCAGGAGCACAGAAACTTATCAATGCTGCCCCGTGACTTTTATTAACAAAACAGCTTCGCTACTGAATCGCTACATTATATTTCTCAGCAACTGGGGGTAAACATCGCCGGTTAATTAAACTCACAGCTTCGTTGTAAATAGAGAGAGAGCAGTCAATCACCTGTGTGTAGGATGGCCGAAGGAGGTGAACCCCTGGAACTTTTTCCCCCCATCGAAAAAGACGAAGGCGAGGGGGGGAACTGTATGATGACTGAAATCCCAAAATGGCCTTAAACAGTACTAAATAAACTGCAAAATGTTACCTTTTCTAATGCATTTATTTCAAACACTTCTGACAGCATTGCACAAGCTCACACCACCATCTGTGGGACAGTTAGCCAGGGTTCAAAGCGCCAAATGAGTAAAAATCTGATCTGAAATGGTGTTAATCACCACCAGTTGCCCAGTAACATTTTTTTATAGATTGACAATGCATAGATGTGAGAATTTTATATGGCTTAGTGTGATCATCAAATTGCAACGGATGTAATGTAATTATATAAATATAGTCTGACGCGCTGCATAGAGTAAGACAGCTTTCAGCTTTGATTCAGAGTAAATGCTTATCTGCTTGTGTGTTTGAGTCGCTTATAATTTGCATTTGGGAATGCAACGTGCACCGACCATCCGTAATGAGAATAGTTTATAAATCTGTTGTCAACAAATACAAATTTATTTTATATTATTATTATTTTATCAGAAGTAATTTGTATATTAATGTAAAATAATAAATGGATTATAAATACTCAGGTTTTTTTTTTATTTTACAGTACAATATTAAGATATGTCTTTATTAATTTAATTTAAAAAATATAATAATAATTGTGGGGGTGGGGTTAGATAGATTCCGGTTTTCCTTCTTTTTTTGTCTTTAGCTGATCACATGCCTGGCTCACTTAAAGGGATAGTTCACCCAAAACTGAAAATGTGATGTTTATCTGCTTATCCCCAGCGCATCCAAGATGTAGGTGACTTTGTTTCTTCAGTAGAACACAAATGATTATTTTTAACTCCTACCGTTGCCGTCTGTCAGTCAAATAATGCGAGTGAATGGGATCTCTAACGATAAGAGTCGAAAAAACTTGCATAGACAAATCCAAATTAAACCCTGCGGCTCGTGACGACACATTGATATCCTAAGACACGAAACGATCAGTTTGTCCAACACCACTATGTCCAACTGCCTTCAGCACTCGTTTAGTGAGGTCTGATCGTGCTCTGACAACGGCAGTGATGTCTCACTCATTGAAGTATAAGCGCGAGACATCACTGCCGTTGTCAGAGCACGATCCGACCTCACTAACCGAGTGCTGAACGCAGTTGGACATAGTGGTGTTTTAGAGGTAAAAAAATAATATAAATACTGTTCGGTTTCTTGCACAAACCGATCGTTTCGTGGCTTAGGACATCAATGTGTCGTCACGAGCCGCAGGGTTTAATTTGGATTTGTCTATGCAAGTTTTTTCGACTCTTATTGTTAGAGTTCCCATTCACTCGCATTATTTGACTGACAGATGGCAACGGTAGGTGTTAAAAATCATCATTTGTGTTCTACTGAAGAAACAAAGTCACCTACATATTGGATGCGCTGGGGGTAAGCAGATAAACATCAAATTTTCATTTTTGGGTTAACTATCCCTTTAAGTGACTTTTTTTTCTTTAAAGAAAATAATTTAATTATTTATGTTCTAGTCATTGTTATTCATTCATTGAGCTACAGCTTCAGACTCACTTAAGTGACTGCATTTATTTTAATTAAGAAGAATTCAATTATTTTATTATATAACCTGACATACATGTTTACTACTGTTCCAAATATTCTATATTGCTTAATAACAAAATATAGCATTCAACTGAAAAAAAGTTGAACGCTATATTTAAAAATAACACATTTTAGAGCTGTAATTGCAATACAGTGAAACCGTAATTTTTTTTTGCTTAAGGTTATCATGCCGTCAAAATCTCATACCGGCCCATGCCTAGCTATATATAATGAACCATAACTGATGAAAATAAATGTCATTTTTATCGTTCCTGTCAAATATTGCACTGCAAACAACAACAATAACAGCTTTAAGTAGTCAATGCTGGCAAATGACCATGGTATAAGAGGGATAATCCACGACTAGCTGTGCATTAAACCAGTGCTTCTCAACTGGTGGGTCATGACCCAAAAGTGATTCACAAGAACGTTTTGAGTGGGTCGGAGTGTGCGGTTAAAGAAACAACAACAAACTTTAGATGCAAAACTTTTATTTTGGAAGATGTGCATGAAATCTGTTGACACTTCTTGTTTGGGACTGCTATTTAATAAAAATAACCTTAATAAATAACCTTAAATAAATAAAAGCAACCTTACCTTATACTGCATTCATCAGTGTTAGTGATATTCTCATAGTTTGTGTGTATGTTAGGTAAAGTGGGACGGTTTTTGTGTCAGCCATTTTTGTGAAATACATTTGCTTGTTTTTTTAAACACAAATTTATTATAATTTTTATAGGCTAATTATATACAGCATTAAAGGATTTGAATGTACTCCGCTTCTCGTCAGGTAGTTCTTAGCCTCCATGTCGTGCATTAAAATCGTAAAATGCACCGCTAGCCGTGGATTATCCCTTCCATAAACTGAGCATTAAATTTTATTTTATTAAAAAGGTTCTAAATTTAACTATATAAACAGATTTAAGGGACCTTCTGACCTTGAGTAATAGTAATGTAAAAATCCTGAATAATGCTTCTTTTTTTTTTTTACTTTTTTCTCAAAGACCAATGACTAATAATACAATTTAATTTGCAACACAGAAACTTTTGTTTGTTGTACCTCTGTTTGGCCTCCTGCTGCCCCTGCTGGTCATTGGAATGGTCCTAAAAGGGGATATGCAAAATTCACACATATCTTGTCATCATTTTATTCCAATTAGAACTTTTAATGTAAATGAAACCTTTGAATTTCGGAAAAAAAAACCCCCAAAAAAACAAGGAATTTGACTCAATCGTCCATGTATGCTAGGGACTGACTATTGAACTTAAGGTTTTGAAGATATTTGAAAGGTGTTATTGTTGCTTCTGGGCATTATTTTCTAAAGTTTATGCCTTAATGCATAAATATCAGTTTGGCGTCTTTATTTCTAAATTAACGCCTGTTTAGAATGAATATTTAAGGCTGGCTGTCGCTTGATGACTAGTAATTTAGCCACTGCTACCTAACGTTAGCTTCCGTTTACTCTACAAACATATACTAAAATCATAAAAACAACTCTTGGTAACTTATCTTATGTTCAGTATGAAGTTTGAAACTCATGAATCCATCAATAAATGCTAATGACGTAGACAGATTTGACTCATATTCAAGGGCCTGACATGTGCGGTTCAATTTACAGCTATAAAAAGCGCTATTTTGGACGTTTCTTTCTCCGTTTCTCTTACCCCATGTTTCGCCTGTAGTTCGGCCACACGTTGCCGTCTAATGGCTTCCAATTCTTCATCAGCCATGGATTTAAAATACACAGCGAGCTTACAGAGAGAAATATGACACGATTCGTGCGTGTTATGCTTTCGGACGGAGAGAGACAGCAAATGAAGCTACGTTGGTTCCAGGTTGTATTAATCACAACCAGAGCGATCGAACTTCACCGATCCATTCAAAGGGGCACAGTTTATTAGCAGTTAGCACTTATGATGCTCTGATTGTATCACTCCTTTACCCTATGGCAGGTACTCCGTGCTTAAATCAAGCGTCCGAACGACCGATTGAACGTCAAACAGAAAGTATATCCAAACGTCGTCTTGTACTTGGAGGAGTATGAGGTCTCTGCGGAACAAAATTGGGCGGTTCTTTATTTGTGGGTGTTTTCAAACTGGTGGGTGTTTATATATCATGCAATGAAGATGATCCCCCTCACTCGACCCCATCCCTAAACCCTACCCACACTCTGACGTGGGCAAATCAGGTAACGCTCTCAAAAAAGCCCCTCTGTTTATGGCCTCGCCCACTGATCGTTACTATCCTGTAGAGACCTATACTTGACTTTTTTTTATTCATTTATTTTTATTTATTTATTTTATTATTAATGCCAATTAGGTATCAAAAAAGGCAAAGCATAATTTATACATATACACATAAGGCCTTTACATACACGTTTCATACAGCTTATATATGCAGCATATATATATTTAAAAAAGAGAAGAAAAAAACTGTAATAAAATAAAAACTTGAAACAAGTTTATTGTCTTAAGTGCTTTAAGATTCTTTGATGAAGAAATATTTTGGATGTACTGTTGGACCTCTCTTCTAAAGACAATGAATAAAGGATGTTGGCAAGTGAATTTACTATGGTGAATGTGAGATTTTGCATAGAGAAATAATAGATTAATAATAAAATATTCATTAATTTTAGTTTTTTTTATATTAAAGAAGCCAAACAGTACATCCTTAGAAGATAAAGAGAAACCCGGAAGCACATTGCAGTGAAAAGCACAGTTTTCCAACTGGGAGTTCAAAAGGGTCTAAAGAAACAGGTAAAGCATTGGATGATCTAACAGACTTCCTTAGAAGCATGACGACTCCTTTAGTAACAGCGTCCATTACAATGGAAAATTCCTTGGGAGTTACTGGAAAATGGAATTTACATAAAAATTCTTCATACTTTAAAATAAGACCTTCTGAATTGAATAACTGAGAAACAGTTAAAATGTTTTTCTCAAACCAATTATTAAAAAACAAAGACTTATTCTTATATACAATATCTCGGTTGTTCCAAATAAAGAAAGTACCGGTGAGGGGAAAAGTTGTGCTTAAAAATTAATGAGCATGCAAGTAATGCTTGCTTATGGAACTTGGATAAGTTGTAAGGGATTCTCTCAATATTATAATTGCAGATCAATAGAATAGGGAGACCGCCTAATTTGGAAAATAAGAAATTAGGGATAACATTCCAAATTAAATTTGGATTACTCAAAAACTGTCTGATCCAATACATTTTGGAAAGTGTTGTTCAGAGATGAGAAATCAAGAAAATTCAACCCACCATACTCGTACGTTTTCATTATTACAGACTTCTTAACATAATGTATTTTGTTTTTCCAAATAAAATTGAAGAGGGTTTTATCAACTGACCTACATATTTTGTTTGTCTACATACAGAGAGAGAGCAGCATATGAAAACTTGGAGATGCCCTCAGCCTTAGCTAGCAGTACTCTTCCTCTCAAGGTCAAGTCTCTCTGCAACCATGCCTTAAATCTTCTTTGACCCTGTTATAATAAAAGCCCAAAGTTCAAGGTACTTCTATTTTCATGATTTTTAGTAATCACAATGCTTAAATATGTAACTTCAGATCTAACTGGAATATTATAAAACGAGGATACTGTACAATCTTTAATAGACATTATTAACTCACATTTACTTATGTATAGATTAAGTCCTGAAGCTTTAGAGAACAGTTTTATATAATCAATTGCTGTAGGGATTTGGGAAGCATCTCTTAAAAATAAGGTGGTTCATCTGCTAATTGGCTAATAATAACTTCCCGATCTGCTATATGGATACCCTTAATATCGCTTTCACAAATGAACATTGAGAGTAACTGCACACAAGGTAGAAATAAATAGGACACCCTTGTCTGACTCCTTTAGATAAACTAAATCTTGGGGAAGTGCCATTCTTTAATTTAATTGAACAGCTTCCATTATTGTAAAGGGTCTTAATTACTTTACAAAACATATCACCAAAACCAAATCTATATAATGACTTAATAATAAATTGGTGCTCTAAAGAATCAAACGCCTTATAGAAATCTAGAAAAAGTATGAAGCTGTCCTCCTGTATCAGTTCTGCATAATCTAATAAATCAAGAATCAATCTTATATTATTATTAATATGTACTTTATTCATAAAACCAGATTGTGACTCATCTATTACAGAATTTAGTACAGATTTTAGTCTTTAAGCAAATAGCTACAATTTTATTTCATTGTTGAGCAGATTTTGGAATTAAAGTAATTAAACCTTGAGTGAGAGTTGGGGGGAGAGTCTCATTTTGTATGCTTTCTTCAAAGACCTTAAGTAAAAAGGGGGATAATTCTTTAGAAAACTGTTTATAAAACTCTGTGGTAAGCCTGTCAGTTCCGGTTGATTTATTGTTTTTTAAGTTCTATAATAGAGTTATTAACTTCTGATAAAGTAATTTCGCTATTGCAGAGGTCTCTGTCATTACCCAAGATAGTCTTGCAATTTTTAACGGACTCAAGAAAAGTACAAGCTGCCTCTACAAGCATTCTCCTTCCTCTATCCATTTTTGTCTAGATCTTATATAAGCGCCCTGTGCTCTATATGTGTACAGATCATCTAACTTACATTGCAGTTCAACATACTCAAGCTTATCAGATTCAGAGAGCAGATCTGGGGATTTGAAAGAAAGTATTGCAATTTTAGACACCACCTTATTTTCTTCTGCTTTTTTAAGTTTAGCTAAGTTACTACCGAATGTTCTGAAATATTTACCGATTTCAAACTTCAACAGCTCCCAATGGCAACAATATGAACCATAATTGGACTAACAGAAGCAGTTCTAGAAGAAAATCTATCCAAATCACTATTTAATACCATATTCAAATCCCCACCCAAAATAATAGTAGCATTGGGGTATTTATTAATCCAGTACTGCATATTATCATTAATCACATCCATTAAGGTGGTGTTTTCCTTAGAAGAATTGTATCCATACACATTTAAAAGAACTGTGGTGGTCTGACCAAGTAAAACCACTAACAGAAGAAAATTACCCTTGGGGTCACTGACAAGGTGTATAGTATTTCACCAGCGAACTTATTTTTCAAAATGGCGACACCTGCTGATCGTTCTGTACTGTGAGACATCCATATCTCACTGCCCCACTGAGACCTCCAAAATTTAGTATCGTCCTGCGTGGAATGGGTTTCTTGAAAAAAAAAAAAAAAATCAGATCCGTAGTTTTTAACAAACAAAAAAAGAGCTTTGCATTTCACATTGTTTCTTAGTCTCCTGGCATTAAATGAAATGAACAATATCGACAGAACAATTATTAACATGAATCAAGACAAAGGCAAAAAGTCAAAATTGACTGGTAAATGAGAAGAAACTTGAAAAGAACAGAGCTCATGACCATTTGAAATGACCAAGGTCCAGCTGTAATATGACACAATGTAATGTGACGGAAGCTCAAATGCCATAGTGACAGTTAACAGTCACCATTTTTGGAAAACAGTTATCATACGTGACTCTCTTGATGGAATTCACAAAGTAATCTCCACACCTTCGTGCGTGCTCTGATGTAATAGGCAGTTTTTCCAGCAGCTCTTGCATCTTTTACTCTCGGCCACAGGCTCTTCCGTCTCTCCCGGTCTGATGAAGTTAGATCCTCTGCGAAGCGCAAGTTGTTAATTAAAAAAAACTGGGACTTCTTGGTAGCTTTCCACAAGGCACTGCAAACAACCCATGAGGTAAACTGCATGATGATGGTGCGAGGTTTCATGTTGGCATCTCTCCTCCCTATCCGAAGCAAAGTGTCAACAACGTCAGGGTACTTGCTCTTGGCCTCAGGGTAGGTCTCGCTGCAGATACGAATTACCTCAGATCTGACATCTTCCTTGTTAGTTTCAGGGACCCCAAACAATCTCAAGTTCCACCTACGAGAGTATCTCTCCAAATCAGAAATGCATGTTTCACAGGTCCCTGTGAGACGTTCTTGAGCTTTAACCTCCTGGGACCCAGAAATAGACTTTTGTCCTCTGTAGTGGACATTATATTTTAGTGATTTTCTCTGACATCATACATGTCACAGTTTTAAGTCTGGATGTCCTGTAAAGAGCACATTCAGGGCTTTGCAGAGATACCAAATTTTTAGAGGTTTCGCCATGACAACAACAACTTCTTGGTCTTTAAATATGACTGAAAATTAAAATAGCACTCTTATGGAAATATGATAATATTTTGTAATTATCATTTAAATCGGATTAATTTTCAAATAGTTTGTTATAAATCAACATCTCAGGAAAATGTTATGGGGTTTAAAATCAAAATATGACTTTCTGTTACAAAACAGGACATTGATTTCATACATGACCTTGGTAGTGGACACCAGGACTTAAATCATGTTTATCAGGCATTTTAGGAGATACAACAAGTGAATAGGGAATATTCCTATTAATTATTAGATATTATTTTGAAAATGTTGCCAATTATTACTCCCATTATTACACTTCTTTTTTCATTACATGTTGCTCCAAGAACACATTAATATGCAAATTAGATAGAGTATAGATGAATTGTATTGAATGGGAAAACTGATGTATGGCCATTTTACCCACATATTGCATAAAGTAAAATGGTATATCAATTAATTCCACTATATCTTTCATAACATAGTTGAGAATCATCTTTATACATAGTTTGGTTAAAAACAATCCTGAAGCCTAAAAATTGATTGGTGATTAAAAAAAAAATCCCATAGTTTTTATCTATACATGTCATTTCATGCCATTTTATTTTTTAAACAACTTAGTCCTGGTGTCCACTACAGAGGACATAGCATAACACATGAATAAAATATAATTTTTCAAAAATGTTATTTTTTCATTTGTTTCTTATGCTCTAAACAATATAATGACGTGAAAAAATACAAAATTCAAAAAACTTTTTTTTTTCTGGGTCTCAGGAGGTTAAGCCTGACATCTCAGGGCTCAACGCTAAGGATTTTTTCTACTGGCCCGGTCGGCCTGGCCCCACCAAAAAATATTAAAAATAGATATTTCTTAGCTGCATATTTTAAATAATGTGTCAAAAATCAAATAGAATTGTATAAATACACTTTTTATTCAACATTACTTTTCTTTAAATACAATTGACAAATTAAAATGCAAACTCTAATTGTGATGTAACTAAATTTATGCACAACAGTTTGTCAGGGACAATGGTCCCAGATCTCATATTAGTAAACAGTAATTAAACAGATCATATGTTATATAGCAGTTGAAAGGTAGGTTTATACAGATATAAAAGGTAGAAAATAGATACAGAGTTAACTGTACATAAATGGAGGACTCCTACTAAAGGAATGTTGTTGTAGGGAAGATAAACCATATTATTAAACAGAGTGTTTTTAAAGGGTCATGAAACCCCCCTGTTTTAGCTTGGTCGTTCACACCTCTGAGCTGCAAAAACTCAGTAAAAATGGGCGTGTAAAGCTCTGGAAAAGTGGGAGTGTAGAGGGGGAGAAGAGGGGGGAGAACAACCAATGAAGCATAGACATAGAACACACTCATTATACACAATAATGAATATTAATATATGAGCACAGAAAATATGACAACAAACTCACAAGCACAAGGGAGAAATGCAAAAGAATATTTAATCGGGCTAATAATAGGCTACTTTGATTATGTTTATGAGCACTGCAGTCTCAAAATCAGTCTTTTGTCAATTAGAATAATCGTGTCGTCGCGTTCAGATAGGCTACACCACTGTATCAGTGTCCAGTTGCACATATAATTCATTTGAAGAAGACTTGATGAAATATGTGTGCGTAACTACACCGTGCTGGTTAATGTTTGGTGCAGGAGAATGTGTGAAATAAAAACTTTAAATACGGATACTTTATTCTGTATGAGCTATGTGCCACGTGGCTAGTGTTATTAAACTCATCCCGGAGCTCCGTGCTGACACCGATCATGTGCGCGCTCCGCGTGTACAGGTCCTTCTAAAAAAATTAGCATATTGTGATAAAAGTTCATTATTTTCCATAATGTAATGATAAAATTAAACGTTCATATATTTTAGATTCATTGCACACCAACTGAAATACTTCAATGCGGCGTGGCATGGAGGCAATCAGCCTGTGGCACTGCTGAGGTGTTATGGAGGCCCAGGATGCTTCGATAGCGGCCTTAAGCTCATCCAGAGTGTTGGGTCTTGCGTCTCTCAACTTTCTCTTCACAATATCCCACAGATTCTCTATGGGGTTCAGGTCAGGAGAGTTGGCAGGCCAATTGAGCACAGTAATACCATGGTCAGTAAACCATTTACCAGTGGTTTTGGCACTGTGAGCAGGTGCCAGGTCGTGCTGAAAAACGAAATCTTCATCTCCATAAAGCTTTTCAGCAGATGGAAGCATGAAGTGCTCCAAAATCTCCTGATAGCTAGCTGCATTGACCCTGCCCTTGATAAAACACAGTGGACCAACACCAGCAGCTGACATGGCACCCCAGACCATCACTGACTGTGGGAACTTGACACTGGACTTCAGGCATTTTGGCATTTCCTTCTCCCCAGTCTTCCTCCAGACTCTGGCACCTTGATTTCCGAATGACTTTGGACCACTGAGCAACAGTCCAGTGCTGCTTCTCTGTAGCCCAGGTCAGGCGCTTCTGCCGCTGTTTCTGGTTCAAAAGTGGCTTGACCTGGGGAATGCGGCACCTGTAGCCCATTTCCTGCACACGCCTGTGCACGGTGGCTCTGGATGTTTCTACTCCAGACTCAGTCCACTGCTTCCGCAGGTCCCCCAAGGTCTGGAATCGGTCCTTCTCCACAATCTTCCTCAGGGTCCGGTCACCTCTTCTCGTTGTGCAGCGTTTTTTGCCACACTTTTTCCTTCCCACAGACTTCCCACTGAGGTGCCTTGATACAGCACTCTGGGAACAGCCTATTCGTTCAGAAATTTCTTTCTGTGTCTTACCCTCTCGCTTGAGGGTGTCAATGATGGCCTTCTGGACAGCAGTCAGGTCGGCAGTCTTACCCATGATTGCGGTTTTGAGTAATGAACCAGGCTGGGAGTTTTTAAAAGCCTCAGGAATCTTTTGCAGGTGTTTAGAGTTAATTAGTTGATTCAGATGATTAGGTTAATAGCTCGTTTAGAGAACCTTTTCATGATATGCTAATTTTTTGAGATAGGAATTTTGGGTTTTCATGAGCTGTATGCCAAAATCATCAGTATTAAAACAATAAAAGACCTGAAATATTTCAGTTGGTGTGCAATGAATCTAAAATATATGAAAGTTTAATTTTTATCATTACATTATGGAAAATAATGAACTTTATCACAATATGCTAATTTTTTGAGAAGGACCTGTATATCATAATAACAATCGTATTTTTCATGTGTTCATATTCAAACTCCAGTTCTGACCGCATCGCGAGCAAAATACAAACAACACGTGCTGCTGGGGAAAACATACACACGGCTCGCGTGTTTGAACGCAGCTAGAGCAGGCAGAGGTGAATGAGCCGCACTTTTGTGACATTTGAATTCTCTGCTGTAATGCGATCTCACGCGAACATATTTTCTATTTGTGCTGGTAGAGTACAGCAAAACAATCCACATGCACACAAACCTCTGCTCTGGTTGCGTCACAGGAAAACACATTGTGTTGTAGCACTGAGGAAAAGAACACCAACGATATGTCTCTGAATGACAAGAGACCGAGGTGAGAAAAGTGATACTTCCTCATGCATAATACCGCAATTATAATCTTATGCATACTACAGTGCAGGGATTGGATTAAATGAGCTTTATGTCATGAATATATGTCGAGAATCGCTCGAAACGGTCTACGTCAGCATATTCGACCATGCCCATACTTGGGCCGAAAGTACACGATGATGTCAGATTTTGTGACGTTGCTCCGACTCAGCTTTTCAAACCGGAAGACAGAAATCGCTCTGAAAAAAGCAAAAATAACTATTTTTCACTTATGAATAACATTAATGAGTACCTTTAGTGTTTTTAATGATGTGCAGCCTATACATATCTGTTTACATCTCAAAAAAAGTGTTTTGGGTTTCATGACCCTTTAAACAGAACATGTTATACAACAGTTGAAAGGCAAGTTTATATAGATAGAAAGGAAGATAAAGATTTATTGGGCTGGCTTGTCTTGATCAGAAGATCAGAAATAGTGTCTCTGTTCTAGAGCGATACTCTACGAGCCCTCTCTGTCTGAGAGTGCCACCTTTCAACAACCATCTGGCCACTGAAACTGGCCAGCTCAGGGCCTTCAATGCTGATGAACAGGAGTTTGTGGAGTGAGTCCACTGAGAGGCTGCTTCTCCAGTCATTTTTAATTCGCTTCATTGAACTGAAGCCCCTCTCACATGCAGCCGTAGAAAGAGGTAATACTAGTAATAGTTCAATAATCATTTTACGGTGGTCATCCATGAAGAAATCTCTCCAGGCATCTTTCTGCAAGCCTGGAAGTAAAGATTTTATGAGCACCTTAGCACTTGGCCACTCCATGTGTCAAGCAGTGTCGCGGTCACAGCCCATACGATCCAGGACTTGAGCAAAATGGTTTGTTAGCAACAGAAGCTCTTCTCTCCCATAGCTAGCTAATGCTTCTGCATCCTTTGGCCACTCTCTTGGATCCAAGATGCAGCATGCTGCCTGAAGGACTTTCTCGGATTCAACACATTTAAACCTCCTCTGCAGGCTGGCAACCACTGCACTCAGAAGCTCAGTTTTCACTCTAAGCAAAAAATAAAATAATTTTGCAATACATTTCAGAAACAGAACGATAAAACAAACTACCTTCCCTCATCTTTTTAACTAATCTACGTATTGAATCTCCCTTTCACATCTTCTTTAAAATTGGAGAGCTGCACTCCCTGGAACTTGCCCTCATCTTTCGTGTTGTCAAGAAACAGCTCAAGCTCCTCTGCTGTTTGCAAGTCTAAGTACTGCAACCTCAAATGCTTGCAATGCCTGTGGGAGGGTCAGGCCATCTTCCTGGAGTTTGAGACTCAAACTGCAGAAAGTGACATTTAACCTAAACTGCAGTACTGTTTACAAACAAACAAATAATAATAATAATAATAATAATAAATACCAGCTGAGGATGCTCAGGATGTCTTGCACCAGCACCATAAATGAGAGCTGCTCATAATCCTTGAGTACGAAAAGGCATTGTTTGGCTCGACCAATCATATCAGCACTTGCAGATCTCCAGAGGAGGAAGGGTGAGAGAAAAGAAATAAAAAACAATTGATTATAATTTGATAAATTGAAAATCATTTGGCATGCTGACAAGCTTGCATAATTTAAAATCATACAACCAATAGGAATAGATCAGAATGTTTCATTTTTGGTCAATTGTCAATTTATTATCATTATTTACTTTTTTAAGTTAAGTTATGTATGTTAAAGGGATAGTTCACCCAAAAGTGAAAATTCTGTCATCATTTACTTACCCTCAGGTTGTTCCAAACCTGTATACATTTTTTTGTTCTGCTGAAAACAAAGGAAGTTTTTTTGAAAAAAGCTTGTAATCCGGCTGCTTTGGGCCACCATTGACTTCCATAGTATTTTTTTCCTACTATGGAAGTCAATGGTTGCCCAAAGCAGCCTGGTTGCCATCTTCCTTTGTTTTCAGCAGAACAAAGAAATTTACACAGGTTTGGAACAACCTGAGGGTGAGTAAATGACGACAGAATTTTCACTTTTGGGTGAACTATCCCTTTAAGACTTGCCTTGTTGCCACGGTGTTTTCCATGTGTGCCAACATGACTTTGTAGTTTTACATCACTGTGGCTAGAGCTCTTTCAATGTGGGGTAGCCACCGCGTTCCTCCCAAATTTGTGGGCTTCCACACCTTTTGTTCAAGAATATTTCCCACCTCCTTTAACTCTCTCCAAGCTTTTGGAGAGTAATGGTACTGCCTGTATAGCCCTTTCAGCATATCAGTCACCTGCAATATGTAATGTTTGTTAGTTTGTGTCAGTTGATATAAGAGAAAGATTAAACAAAATCAGATTAAGAATCATTACTTACTCTCTTCATTTTTTCATGAGCATTGATTGTATCAAGAGCAGCCAGCTCTAATCCATGTCCTAAACAGTGGATATTAATAAGGTGCGGAACATCCTGCCTCAGCAATTTCGCAACACCTCCATGCTTCCCCACCATAACAGCTGCACCATCTGAGCCAAATCCAACCAACCGTTCTTTCCAGTCAAGAAGATCTGCTTTCTGAAGAGCTGAAAGACAAGAAGTCAATTACATAGCATCATTACAACACATTTCTTGCAATATATGCGTTATAATCACCATTTTTGATGGCAGTGTAGTGTCCAGGTGCAGTGGCATTTGGCAGTTCTTCCACTCCAATGAAGTTGTAGAATACAAAAATGTTTCTGGGAATACCTTTGTGGATGATTCGAACATACACACCCTCCAACTCTCTTGCACTTGAATCTGCACTTGAATCTGTAGAAGAATCTGCCAGCACACTAATGAAGTGGGCTGCCTTAATGTCATTTAGGGTATCTTCAGATCCTCAAAAATAACGTCTGTGAATCTAGAATTTAAATATTTACAAATTGTTAATAATAGGCACAATTTAAAGTGTAATACAAATAAAGAGCAGTATGGAAAACGTGCAGATATTTTTATGCAGTTCTACATTATTTAACAAAAGGTGGCTCACTTAGCTGACATTGTAATTATTTGTAATTTCATTAAAGCTGCAGTCCCTTTTGGCACTCTAGCAGTCAATAAACAGAACTGCAATCGTCTTGCGGAAGAACATTGTAGCCGGAGGTACTCTCTGTTTGTGTGTATGACGAGTCACGTCGGTACTGTGCTACTCCGCAGTGGTGCTGCCCGACCGGGTACAGGTGTAGCCTACCGTAGTGAGTCAGGATAAGACAAAACCACATTTTGGAAAATGGATTCATTTTGTACTCGCTTATTATATTTAAACAAAATAAAAAGACTGCAGCTTTAAATGGCGCTAAATTATCCAAACTAGACTTGCCACTTGTTTGAAGCTAGGTGGTGCTATGGGCTCATTTACTATAGTCTAAAAAATAATGGAACGTAGATTTAAAACTTTTTGCTTATTTTTTAAAACTAGGCCTATATCGTTTCTTGTACTGTGGCAATTTGCTTTATTTAAATGGTCTGTGGCTCTCTCTTATTACACTTAAACTAAAATTCTGACATAGAAATCGTATAAATGTTAATGAAGCTTTTTAAATGACACTGATAGTTATGTAATAATAAATATTGCTTACCTCCGACATGTAACATCTGTGTGGTAATGAGATCCCATACCAAGTCAATACTCCGTTCGAATGACACGAAGGGCTGTTCGTTCTTAATGATGTGATATGCTGCATTGACGAGTCTCTCGTTGCGCTTATAATTCTCTTCGTTCATCCGTCTCGCCATCAAGTTCAGTGGACCAGATGAAGGGTTATCGGCAACCCTTTTAGCCACCATGCACGCTATGTGCTGTCGACTTTTTTCATGCGCTTCGAGATTTTGCTTGCGGTAATTGTTTGTTCCAACAAGGCTCCTGACTTGTCTGCTTTTGCAGGAAACTGATGGCAAACTGTGCAAAACATCACCTCATTTTTTTCGTCGTGTTGTACCCATGTAAATGTCTGCTTCCAAGACGTTAGAAACAGACGTTTTCTTTCAGCCTCATAATTTGAAGCTACCGCCATGATGTCGTCTCTTGACGTATTAAGCAACAGCGCTCACACCATCCAATATGATATAAACTAGGGCTGGGCGATATATCACATGCGATTGTCACGCGCATTTCGTCAGTAAAGCCGGTTCCCTGATTACCGCTAAATCGCCATCAGCTGCTTTCAAATGGAGCGGTATATAATAGACAGAACCGTAGTTCACTGACAAGCTACGCAATATTGCGTTCATTATCGAAGGCGATTCACCTGCGATAATGAACGTGATATTGTGCTGAATCACGGACTTCTGACATGGCTCTGTTTGATTACAGATTACATAAACACAGAAGGTTTGTTTTCGATTTGACTTACACGATTTAAAAGCTGACATCTCAACGTTTCTTTTGACATAAGTGTAATTTTTTTGTCATTAGAATTCACTAAGTTACAGTTCATTTTCTGAGAACTATCAGATTGGAGTTCGTTCAGAGGGAGAAGAGAGATCACGCATCATGTTAGTTTTCTTTATTTTACAAAAAGCACAACATTTTGTTTTTACTCTGAGTGTACACAAATAAAAGAAGATATTCCACAGATTAAAATGGTGT
Source organism: Anabarilius grahami (assembly GCA_003731715.1). NCBI lineage: Eukaryota > Metazoa > Chordata > Actinopteri > Cypriniformes > Xenocyprididae > Anabarilius > Anabarilius grahami. The sequence goes on from RJVU01046584.1 coordinate 138,745, forward strand.
ATAACTCTTAATTATATGTGCAACATTGACAGAGTATTTTGAGTCTCTTTCACACTGGTAAGAAAAAAACCGCGGTGGTATCGCCGGCGTGACCGTCTGACCCCAGAGTGTTAAGCTCTCCAAAATCCCTAGGCTTGATACACCTGTCCACAGAGAATGCAGCTAGAGACTCCAAATCCTCCAACCATCTCTTCCACTGGCATAATATGTCCTGTGGTATGGCATCATCCCATCCACAACCTCTCCTGCAGAGTTCTTGTTGCATCATCTTGGCAGACAACATAACTGGCGCCAGGAACCCCAGAGGATCATACACAGAGCTGGTGATTGAAAGCATACCGCGTCTGGTAAAAGACTGCCGTTTTACCTCCAACTTGAATTTGAAAGAGTCAGTTTCTACACACCATTGTAGGCCCAATGCTCTTTCAAGTGGAAGTTGATCTCTGTCTAAATCTAATTCTTTCAAATCTTTAGCTCTTTGATCCACTGGAACAGTCTGCAAAACTGCACGACTATTACTGATCCATTTTTCCAGAATGAATCCCCCTTTCTGACACAAAGCAATGAGAGCCTCCATCGTCTTTATAGCTTCCTTTTCTGTAGCAGAGCTTTTCAAGCAGTCATCAACATAGAAGTTTTGCTTGACAGATTGAATCACATGAGCTGGAAACTCAGACTGATTATCGTCCGCAGTTTTCCTCAGTGCATAATTTGCACAGCTTGGAGAGGAGACAGCTCCAAATAAATGTACAGTCATCTTATATTCCTCAAGTCTCTCAAAAATGTTTCCATCTGGCCACCAAAGAAAGCGAAGAAAATTTCTATCTTCTTCAGCCACCTTTACTTGATGGAACATAGCCTGAATGTCACCCATAAAAGCTACAGGTTCTTGTCTGAAGCGGGTGAGAACTCCAAGCAAAGAGCTGGTAATATTAGGACCCTGTAGAAGTTTGTTGTTCAAAGATGTTCCTTGAAATGTAGATCCACAATCAAACACTACACGAATAGATCCCTTTCTTGGATGATGGACACCATGATGAGGGATGTACCATACTTTCCCATTTTCACAGTGCAGCTGTTCTTGAGGTATCTGTTCTGTGTAACCCTTGCTGATGACATTATTCATGTATCCTGTATATTCTTGATGAAACTCATGGTTATTAAGAAACCTTTTTTTCAAGCCAAGGACCCGTTGCTTTGCAACAGCAAAGTTGTTAGGCAAATAGACTTCTTGGGTCTTAAAGGGCAATTTCAAACAATATTTCCCATCTTGAAGAATTGCTGATTGCTCGATAATTTCCATAAACCCGATGTCCTCCCTGGACATTTCTTTCTTCACATTGCTTTCATTAAAGTCATGATTGTACTGACTGAACATTTCCTCCAATCTGCACACATCAATCTTATTCACTGTAGCAGTTGGAATCTCCATACCTGATGCACCACTGTTTCCATTCAGTGGACCATTAACAACCCATCCCAAAACTGTCCTAACAGCATATGGGCCAGTCCCACAGCTGTTGACTATCTCCCAAGGTTCCAATATCTTGGGAGCATTGATACCAATTAGCAAGTCAACATTTGCTTTTATGTTTGGAATGCGCACCTTTGATAGGTATGGGAACTTTGCCAAATCCTCAGATGTTATCAAGTTGTCAGTACTTACTGGCATTTTCTGCTGTGTGAGAACCTCAGGAAGTTGATAGAAATTATTGCCATCCACACTGGATACTTCCAACCCAGTCAAGGAGTAAGCTGGAACTATAGCTTGTTGCCCCATTGTACTTAGCAGAAATGTGACCTGTTTACCTGAAATATTCAGTTTCTGCATGAGCTGTTCTGAGCAGAATGTAGCTGAACTACCCGGATCCAAGAATGCATACGTTTTTATAACCTTGTTTCCTTTGGTGGATTTAACTTGTACTGGGAGAATAGACAATGCACATTGGTTCTTACCGACTCCTGTATGGCCACATATTTTGGAAGAATCGAACTTATCAGATGAAAACTGTTTCATAGCTGCTGATTGCCTTTTAATATTAAGCACTGTAGGGTGAGCTTGATGACAAACTTTGCAATTCAGGCACCCTTTACAATCCTTGCTCATGTGTCCAGTACATAAGCATGCAAAGCAAACTCCTTTTACCCTAAGAAAGTCTATCTTGTCCTTATGCTTCTTTGAACTGAACTGATCACACTCCTCCAATGAGTGATTGTTAGAACAGCATAGGCAATCATCCTTTTCAGCATTCCCAGAGTCTGATTTTAAACTACCAGATCCTAACACTGAGTCCATGTTTGCTACTGTAATAGCAAAGTTATTTCCCTTCATTCTTTCTTTAGGCTGTTGTTTAAATCTGGTCAACGTTTTCGTTCCAGTGAGACCAAATGATGACTCCTGAATATCGCCGAACACAGGGTCAGAAAGAATTCGAACATAACGTTCTAGGAATGTGACCAAATCAATAAAACAAGCTCTACGTTTACATGTTTCCATTATGTCATAAGCAGTTATTCTCCACTGATCCCTCAGCTTAAATGGCAATTTGGAAATAATACTTCGCATATTTGCAGGCATATCCATTTCTTGCATATACTGAAGCTCCTCCATTGCGTTACCACAGCCACGTAAGAACAAAGCATAAGCTTGCAGTGATTTCACATCTTCAGACTTCACAGGTTTCCAAGCCAGAGCCTTTTCAATATAAGCAGTAGCAATTTTATACTCGTTGCCAAAGTGTTCTTGTAAAAGGTTCTTTGCTACTGTGTAACCACGATCCGGAGCCATATGTTGACAGCTACACACCAAATCTTGTGGCTGTCCACGAGTAAATTGCACTAAATAGTACAAACAATTTGCTTTACTGGCCTTTTCTTCCACACCTTGTTCAAAACCCTTTATAAAAGTTCTGTATTGAAGTGAATCTCCATCGAATGTGGGAATATCTCTTGGTGGCAATGACATTGAACGCTGTTGTTGAAGTAAGGCATTTGAAATCTCATTTTGCTTATGCATGATGTTAAGTATACCATCAGGTATACTCTGACCAACGACAACATTATTTTTGTTCATTGATTGGGAGGTTGTATGCGGTGATGTTCCCTGTGCAACTGTTGTTTGTTGTTGTTGATTAAAAGCATACTGTTGTTTTGTAACAGTGTTAATTCGACTCTCACTTGTTTTAGGTCGCACATCAATTACTTTGCCAGGTGGTAATGAACAGACACTTTGTTGAACCGTTTTCACTGTTCCTGGATTGTATTCAGTTGCCATAGGGTTTAATCCGTTTCCAGACTTCCTTTTACTTCCTTCCTTTTCCAAGTGAGAATTCATGACACTGGCAGATCTTTGAGAAACGCTCTTTTGTTCAAAAGCCTCTAAAACAGCCAGTTTAGCAGTGGATGCAGCCAATTCAGCCTCCAAATCGAGCTGCTCCCTTTTCCTCCTTATCTGCTGCTCCTGCTCCTCAAGAGCATGCCTAACCTTTAAAGCTGCCACACGAGCAACAAGTGCAGCTTTGTCTGCTTCTGCTTTTATCCTTGTAGAGGATGTAGTGCTGATTCTACTGCTGCTCATGCTGCTTTTATTTGAACGTTTACTTTCTATATTGGACACACTGTCATTGGGATCAACACCATCATCAATAACATCACATTTTCTTACAAACGCATTTCCTTCATTACACATGACCCATTGGTTTGTATCAGCAATGCACTCATCATTAAACATCATTTTTGCATTAAACCATGTTTCATGTTCTTCCCTTTCATCAGGTGACAATAAACCCAATACAGATTTGTGAATGTTTTTTGTATGATCACATACATCAATGAGCTCTTTAAGTACCTGTAATATATCACCCTTTTTAATAAACTCCTGCAAAGATTTTCTTATATTATCTGCCTTATTCAATTTGGCTTTTCTGCCAGCTTGCAACTTATCCAATTTATCAGCTAATGCTTTATATGAAAGCGTAACTACTAGGGATGTAACGATGCATCCGGAACCGGTTGAAAATCGATTAAAATATGTGACGATTCAAGTCGGTTGAGATGCTAAATGAATCGCGATACATTTGGGGGCGGGAGGTTATATGAATGTATAGCTGAGGGGAACTGACTGTGTTCAGAAAAGTTTAGATGGTATTTTCTTTTCATCTTACTTCCATACAATGCATTTTAAAGTAGTTTTAACACACAGCACTGTTTGTTTAGAGCGGTTACCATGGAAGCGCTCTATTGCCACTGTTCCATAAGTGCCACCTGCTGTCAGACAGTGAATTTGCGTTCTCATGCAGCCCTTCTGCTCTTATGAAGTTTAATGTAGCATAATTTCACAAAGCTAAAGTCTGAACAATCTGTTTTTGCTTCAAATGTTACAAATTATACAATCTAATTTAAATTAAAAACTGCTCAAACAGCATCTTTGTTGGGATTGTGATTAAAATTCAGTGGTTGCCTCTAATTTTAAATGGCTACAGATAGTTCAGACTGTANATTTACAACGCATGCTATTGGTCTGTGAGTTTCCTGGGCCGCGCTAAACCAGTACCATAGATGCTAGAAAAGCTGCGCGGCTTAAAATAGAAAGGCTCCGACAAAAGTCAATAATTTATGGGTTATTGGTCCGGGTCCGGATAGAACGGCGGCTGGGTCCGGATCCGGACCGCGGTCCGCCTATTAGTGACCTCTGCTTTATATGAAAGCGTAACTACTAGGGATGTAACAATGCATCCGGAACCGGTTGAAAATCGATTAAAATATGTGACGATTCAAGTCGGTTGAGATGCTAAATGAATCGCGATACATTTGGGGGCGGGGGGTTATATGAATGTATAGCTGAGGGGAACTGACTGTGTTCAGAAAAGTTTAGATGGTATTTTCTTTTCATCTTACTTCCATACAATGCATTTTAAAGTAGTTTTAGCACGCAGCGCTGTTTGTTTAGAGCGGTTACCATGGAAGCGCTGTATTGCCGCTGTTCCATAAGCGCCACCTGCTGTCAGACAGTGATTTTGCGTTCTCATGCAGCCCTTCTGCTCTTATGAAGTTTAATGTAGCATAATTTCACAAAGCTAAAGTCTGAACAATCTGTTTTTGCTTCAAATGTTAAAAATTATACAATCTAATTTAAATTAAAAACTGCTCAAACAGCATCTTTGTTGGTATTGTGATTAAATATTCAGTGGTTGCCTCTAATTTTAAATGGCTACAGATAGTACAGCCTGTAATAGAGCAAATAAACATCTTGTTCATGTACTCATATGAAGAGATTTCTTTTATTTGTATTATTTATTTATTTATTTGAGTTAGGATTTGTTTAAAATTTCAATTTAATTGTTATAAAGATATTTCAATTTCACAAAGAAATATGCAGCATTTTGTCTGAGAAATAATAAAAAGAAACTTTCTCATTTAAATCTCATTTTGTTCAAAAAATTGTGAGAAAATCGAATCGTGAAACCATTATCGTGAATCGTATCGATTCGTGAGTTGAGTGAATCGTTACATCCCTAGTAACTACACGTTTTTCAGTTTGCACTTCCACATTACTAACCACACTGTTTGTTTGACTAACAGTTGACACATCAGAACCCAGTTTTTCTTGATATTTCTTTGCATGTCTCCATAAGAATTAGTCTGTTTTAATAGTTTGTTGCAACAAACTGTCAATACCCAAGTTTATCATCTGCTCGCGTCGGCGATCAGACCATTTCAATTATTAATTACGTGTGCACACAACTGAATGGCCATAAAACAGTGTAGCGCTACACATACCTCAGTGCGTTGGGCGCCATTAGATGATCCGATGTTACGGTGTTCTGTAGCCAACTTTAAAAGTTATGAATCCAGCATCGCGATGTCCTTTAGAATGATGGTAAACAACAGGCAGGAACACTCTTTGCCGCAGACATTAATCCAGCAACTCCCGTTAACACCGCGTCTTTGATATATCCAAACGTGCCGAAGTTTCACACAAAGTTCATTGCAAGGTTTTTGACTTAAAATTGTAGGAGCCAAGTCTTATACTTTAGCTACTGAGTTGTTTGATTCCGGAGAAGTTGGTTTGACTCACTTTCTAGTTGATGAAGTGTTTACCTTCTTGATAAATGACGCTGAGACCATTCTTCCTCTTCCATATAAGTTAGCTTTATTTTTCCTTTGTTACCATCGTGCACATGTTCAACTAAAGCATAAGCGTGCCTAACACCACATCAAAGCGGTCAAAAACCTGTTTGCCCTTCCGGGTCAAACACCTGCCTACCCACAAAATGCAGGCTGCTTATATACACACATATACAATTCCTAATAATCACAGCGCCGCTCAATGGTCATAATGAGAATAACACAATTTGGCTCCAACACACACGCTGTTCCATGATTTTAAGATCGCATATGAATGCGTATTGACAACCGGTCGCAGGCAAATTATAAACTTTAGTGACAAGGCAGATCGGGCCAGTGACAATCTCATCTACTGTCCCGAGTGTCTTTTCACATTTTTCATCGGGTAATCCTAATTGTCGGGCCCTGCATCTACATCTTTCACATTCTTTTTTAGATCTTGTAGCCTACTTCGGCACACACAGAGTCTATCGTTTTCTTCAGCCCTTCTATCTTAAGGGCATTGGCGCTAATCATTCCTTCAAGTGTGTCAGACCGAGAATTGATCAACGAGGAGAGTGTGGAAATGACGGCAGCATCAGCCTGCTAATCTGTATTAGAAGATTCACCTTTTTTATTAACCGGTGGCTTGCTTGGAGTGACAGGGAGTGAAGTCGTGCAAAGATCTCTCTTATTTCCTGCAGGTGAAACATAAATGTTGGTAACCATACTAATGTTAACAATATCAGTATCTAAATGCTCTTTACGTTTTTCAACTTTTGGCATGTTTGCAGCTCTCATAATTTGTAGGCTATATGAGAGTATACAATATACTAACACCTAATCTATCAAAAAATGTAAATACAGCTAGCTTTTATAAAACAGTAATGTTTGATCAGGAGCTCTGAAAACTTTGTCTTAATAGGGCGCCATCTTGAACCCTACTTGACCTTGAACATCTTAAGGCGGGCATACACTGTGCGATTGCTGTGCGAGTTCAGCAAGGTTACCAACTCACACTGTACGAGTAGATCGCACTCACACTATGCGGTCCGATGGTCGAGATGTGACTTGACTGCTCACACTATGCGTGCACGATAAGCCCCCGTGCTGGGTTGGGCCGATTGACCCAACATATCGTCAAAAGCATCAGCTATGGATATTTAAAATTTAGAATTTAGAATATATAAGATAATTTAGCATTTCCAATTTATAAATTAAATTATTATTATTAGGATAGGCCTACTTTTATTATTAAATTGAGATTACAATTCAATAGGCTAATTTCAAAGAGCATCACCGCATAACCGACGCACTGCGAGTATAATAAAAGATTTGATAGATTAGCTTACTCCTCACTGAAAATTATTTGAAGACTGTGGCAAGGGAGGCGTGGTTCAGCGAAGTCTGCAGCGGGAGAGAGAGGCAGGAGACGCACGGTGAGTGAGTGGATTAAGCGGAAATAACAAACACCTGTCTCTTGTTTCAGTAATTGGCGTGGAGAGAGTATAAAACGCCAGGAGAAGCAGGAGCGAGTGAGAGAGAGAGGGACTACTGGCTGATACACTCCCACACAGCGTGGAGCTCATCTGTTGTGAAACTTGTGATACTTTATGACCGTTTTGTGCCTGTCTGCACACCTTTTTGATTTAAAACTAATAAAATACAGTCAGTAGTCCAGCCGACCCTGTCCGCTTCCTTCCTTACATCCTCGAACATTGTTACACTGGTGCCGAAACCCGGGAAGGAAGACGGAAGCCGCCACCATGCAAACGCCCTCTGCTGCACCATTTGCGGAGATTATTACATCCCTCGCGGTCATGCAGCAAGATCAGCACCAGGCCCTGCTGGACTTGCGACAGGATCAGGAGAGGCGGTTCCAGGCCGTCCTCCAAGCCCAGCAGGAAGACCGCGAGAGGTTCCGGAGCTGGATTGACCGGGAGGTTCGACCGGAAGCCACGGAACAACGAGCTGTGCCCGCCCACCTCCCTCTCAACAAAATGGGGCCTGGGGACGACCCGGAGGCATTCCTGGATTTGTTTGAGAAGACGGCAGAGGTCTGTGGGTGGCCTCGGGACCAGTGGCCGATGCGCCTGGTCCCCCTGCTCTCCGGGGAGTCCCAGGTAGCGGCACAGCAGCTTCCGGTGCAGAATCTCCTGGTCTTCGATGACCTGAAGAGGGCCATCATCCAGCGGGTCGGCCGGAGCCCAGAAGAACATCGCCAGAGGTTCCGTTCTCTGGAGCTGGCGGAGTCCGGCCGGCCCTTCGTGATGGCCCAACAGCTCCGGGACTCCTGCCGCAAATGGTTGCTGGCCGATGGAAGTGACGTGGAGAGCATCATCGATCGCGTGGTACTGGAGCAGTTTATCACTCGGCTCCCAAGGAGAACGGCCGAGTGGGTCCAGTGCCACCACCCCACGTCGCTGGAGTCGGCCATCCATCTCGCAGAGGACCACATGGTGGCGTGCCCCGGGGTCGGCGAACCCCTCCCATCTGTCTCTCTCTCTCCTTCTCTTCCACCTCCCTCTCTCTCTCGACCTGTCCCTCAACCTAGGTCCCGTCCGCCCGGCCCTCCTCGAGTCCCGCCCCGGGGGCGGGGCGGGAGTAACCAGAGTCTCTTCGCGGCGCCTCGAGTCCCGCCCAGGGGGGCGGGACTGCCACCGGCCGGGTTGGACCCCGCTCCTGTTTCTCCGCTCTCTCCACGTCAATTACTGAAACAAGAGACAGGTGTTTGTTATTTCCCCTTAATCCCCTCACTCACCGTGCGTCTCCTGCCTCTCTCTCCCGCTGCAGACTTCGCTGAACCACGCCACAAAGACATTTATACAATGAATTATAGGCCTACAATTAAAATTATTAACAGTCTATAATGTGTCCGAACACTGATCAGTTAATGAAAAGCACCTTTATTTCAAAAACAACTTGTTTAACACAAAATACTTCTTCTCATTTTTTTTTTTCACTAGTATATGGGCCACAAGAGAAATATTAAGAAAATAAATTAAGACATAGCCTACCGTTATCAGCATGTTGAAGTAGGATTTATAGTGATATTGCGACGTGACATTTTTCTTTATCGACAATTGCCAAATGACGGACAAGGACAACGCTTCACATTTCCCGTGATAATAAAATTATGCCTAAGTAATATTAAATAGCCTAAAAGTGTAGGCCTAAATAGAAAGTGAAATTGAAAGTAGCTAAATTAATGATCAAATTAATATAAGAGGCACCGGTGTATACACGCAAGTGGCTTGGAAGACGTGGGTAATAGCATGGTTTATTCATAATGCAACACGAACTGGAGGTAAGCAATAGTTTGCTAAATTGCAGCTAGTTTGATATAAATAACTTAAAGATCTCCCTCTTTTCTGATTTTTTTTTCTTCTTCTTGCTGCATTAATGAAATGGTTTAAATCCTGTTTTCGCGCAGGCGCAGTGAGGCAAAGACACAGAGTTGAGGGCAATCGGTTCGTAGCTCTGCTTCAACTGTGCGATATCCTCAAGAGGGGAGACCAAAATTTCTGACATGCCAGAAATTCATCCGACATCCGATTGCCAGTCGGGAGAGGTTTATCGCCTCTCGTTTCCCCGTGTACACTGCACGAACACTGCACGACAAAGGACGCATGACAAAGATGAAAATCGGCCCGACTCAAAAAAGAGTCGCACGAGTCAGAATTCGGCTCAAAATCGGACGAAACGTGACGACCTGACGTGACGTCATCGTCTTGAAATAAGCTGGTTTTTTTTAACCATGTAAGGATCCAAGCTGCTGTGTAAAGACTATAAATGGACATTACAGGCATTAAATACATATATTTTATACCTAAAAGAATACTCAACCATTTCCTGCATCCTGCTGCACTTCCCTGAATAAGTCTTTAAAGAAAGGTGTGTTGTAGGTTATTCAAATTGAAAAAGTTACCACCTGTAGGCCTATATCATGACTGTGGCGACCAGGGCGGGCGAGAGCCATGAGGGAACGGCGCGAGAGTTAACGAGCTCCACCTGGGAGGCGCACCAGCCTTGAGTCTCCCCATATAGCACGGAGGAGCTCCGGGGGCATAAAAGGAGGAGCGACGACAGTGAAGGACGAGAGAGGACCAGGCCTGGAATTTATTTTATGTTGTATTATGTTTGTGTGGCCGGCAGACGTCCGCGAGGGTCTGCCGGCATTACTTTCGTTTTGTATTTGTTTATTTTGAATTAAAGTTTTGTTAAACGTTCGCCGGTTCCCGCCTCCTTCTTCCCGTATATACGAACTGTGTTACAATGAGTTTCTCTGTATTCCATGACAGACGGATCTAATGTTTGGTTTTAATTTTTTAAAACAACGTTTTTTTTTTTTTTTTTTTTCTTTTTTTCATACAGTAGCCTACTATGAATGTCTTTGTATTTTTTCATTGGCCTATTATTTTACATACAATTTTATATAATCTTTTACTCGTTTCTTTATTTTTTTATTTGTCAACCGGATTATTTTATATTGTCTGTTATATTGTTTTACAATTTAGAGTTGGAAGTCAAACAGTTTGAATTTCAAAGTCTTCAATATCATTGTCCATTGACTTTGCATTGTATAGTAGGCTAACGCATTGAAAAAGACATAGTTACAATTTTTCAATAAATGCATGATTTCGTCTTCTGCCTTCCGCTATATTCCCTCTGCTGTCTCTGACTCTTGTGCTGGAAGGACAGTGAGTTGACTTGTGAAGGCAAGATGGCGCCGCGGATGGCCGCCTCGGTTTGTAGCGTCTTGGTACTTTTGTTATTTTTGTTTGTTTGTCCTGTTTTGAGTAACTTTTTTCCGATCAGCTTTACTAGGGACGAACTCCTAGATATCAGAAACAACACACCAAATAACTTTTTGCCGACTTTTGAACATTCAGACTTNACAGTGAGTTGACATAAGCTGCTGATAATGTTGGATAGCAGAATGAACTCTGATATATGGATATCTTCTGACAGAGAGAGAGGTCTTGTCAACACTGGATCTAACATGCATTTTCACTGTCTCTCATGTTCTCATCTTAATCACTGAATACTGTGCTAGAGGGGCATAGGCTTCCTAAAGTGGTTTGCAGCATGGTTAAAAGCATTATAATTGTCCCAATTCCTTGTTAATGTACATAAAGACTTCATCCTAGTCTAGTCTGTAAGACTGTATATTTTAATATTAGAAAGTGCAATAGTAGGCCTTTAAGTTAGATGGCAGATATATTATAAATTCTTTTAATCTTAATTTATTATTCTGGATAATTTCTGTATTTTATTCACTCAATAGCCTACAAAAACGGTACAAATTCAGCACAAAAACATAGCACAATAAAATTGCATGATCAATCATTAAAAGATAGCGATCTGGATTCAAACACCCACACGATCTTACTCGGTGTTCGAAGTGGGCCGGTACGCACCGGCACTTCTATTTAATCTGTAGCGTACCCTCGCTTTTTCTTGCGTAGGCCTACCGGCATGTTGCCTGTGCTTTAACCCCCACACCGAAACATAGAATCAGGCTATTAATTAATTATATACATTGTGCGCTTAGAGCTTTTATAAGCATGAGTGGCGCGCATTCACCAGCACGCTCCAAAAGTGTGATACGATTTGCGCCAGCCGTTCCTATGATAAAATGTGCAACCCATTTGAATTCTATTGAGAATGTACTGTAGTAAAACACTATGGAGAAAGTCAAACATGATCTAAAAACGTCTCGGGTTACTTATGTAACTTATGTAATGAGACGCTGCTTCGAGATGCATTGGGAACGCCTCTGCGTGATTGCGTCATGAAGCACTTGTGAAATCGGTCCAATGGCGTGACGGAACGTCATAGGTGGGTGACGTCACAGACCAGGAAACTATAAAGCATACCCAGAACAAAGAATGCTAGCTTCTGATAGGCTGAAGCAATGCGCTCACAGGCAAGCAGGGAGTATGGCAAGATGACGCAGCATCTCGTTCCCTATTCAGGGAACCAGGGTTACATAAGTAACTCTAGATGTTCCCTTTCATGGGAACTCGAGCTGCGTTGACACGCATTGGGAACCTTATCCCAACTACGCCATAATGCGAAGTGGGAACTCGAGCTGCGTTGAGACGCATTGGGAACCTTATCGACCAATTTTTCCCTATTGGTCACACACTTCCAGTGTGAGAACGCTGGCGCGATTGTGCTGCCGCTTCACGCTGGTTACCTGTCTGTTTGTTCGTTTGTTTGTTTATCGACTGATACGTTTTCCGGACATATTTCTACTGGGATTCGACATATTTAGATTACCTTCTGGACTACTTTCACTCAATAAGATTTTGGATGACTGGATGACTGACCTGCCATTTTTCGTGATCCTGTCACACTGATCGGCTGCGAGCCCTCTCCATTCCTTTGCATATCCTTCGCAACACCTGATACAGTGAGTCTCCACTCTCTTGATAATTTTGTGGTGCCAAACCTCGGTATGGTCGGGTAGCCTTCCCTTCCGTGGATTGTGTGGATAGTGGAATCGATATGGTTCTGGCTAACGTAGTTAAACCGATAAGTTGTTGTTGTGGGTCTCATTGGATTTTGGTCATGTCGATGCGTAATCATTTGCAGATTTTGTTCTTTGGTCTGTTTTTCTTGCTTTTTTGGATAACGTCAATAAAGTGACTTCTCCTGAGATGGCTCTGCAATTTTCTTCTGCTCAACTTAGAACATTAAAAGGATCTTTAGCTCCGGACACTTATAAATGGTGTGAACAACTTGGAATCTTACGCCGACATACACCGTTCACGGAAGAAACTTCGGACTTATCACTGCTCGTCTTCAAATAGTATTCCGGTTGTCTGTACCAACACCCGTACTTCTAGCAAAATACAACAGGAAAATCGTGTAATCAACTTTGGAAATCTGAGACCATTACGCTTCGATCCCGTTCCTGGACACTGCAATATTGCATCTTCAGATATGCGATGTGCGCTACTGAACACTCGCTCTTTAACGGAAAAAGCATCAGTGCTAAATGACATTATCACTGACACAAATCTGGACATGATGCTTTTAACGGAAACCTGGCAGGTGCCTAATGACTTTTCAATTTAAACCTCCTAACTCCACCTGGGTACGTCTATTTCTCTCAACCTCGTCTCCATCGTAGAGGTGGAGGGTTGGCTGTAGTTTGTCGTGAGAGTATCAAAATTTCTAAGATTGAGTTGCATGGCGCTTTATCTTTTGAATATCTTGCATTGAAAATGACTGGCATATCATCAGTGGCTGTAATCTTAATCTATCGACCTCCAAAACTGCATTCAGACATTTTCTCAGAGATTAGTGAGTTACTTACTCTTGTCTGTGCTAGTTATTCATCTGTAATTTTTCTTGGTGACTTTAATATACATGAACACACTGTACAATACAATGAATTGATGTCTGTTCTGGATTGTTTCAGTCTAACTCAACATGCAACTTTTGCTACTCACTCCAGGGGTCATATATTGGATCTCATATGTACATCTGGCTTATATAATATTCTTGTTAGTGGAACTGATTTTGCCTTTTCAGATCACAAACTCCTAAACTTCAGTTTTAGATTTCCTACATTTATATCGCCTGTGAAAAAAATGCTCACTTATCGTAAAATCTGTTCTGTGGATCCATCTGCTCTCTCTGACTCAATAAGGTCCTCCACCTTGTCAGCCTGTTTACTATCTAACTGTCCATCAGAAATATGCAGCATCTATAATAATTCCATTTCTCAAATACTTGAGAAACATGCTCCTGTTAAAACTAGACTGGTTCCATCTACACATGTTTCACCCTGGTTCACTCCGGAACTTAGAGCAATGAAAACTATGGGACGTCGCTTGGAAAGACTGTACAGGAAAACTGGACTCATTGTGCACTCTTTGGCTCTGAAAGAACATTTGCTCAACTACCGTACAGCCCTCAAAGCTGCAAGATCCTCATATTTCTCTTCTACCATTAAGAATTCTATGTGCAGGCCCAAATCTCTGTTTGCTATGGTCAACAAACTCACTAACCCTCCACAACATGTGCTTGTGAATCATTTTTCTCATTACTTTTCAGACAAATTGAAGTCAATTACTGAATCTATTTCCAAAGACACCCACTATACATCTGACTCAAGTGTTCACTTGATGTCATCTGACTCAGCTCACTCCGAAAATTCTCTCTCTGCTTTTACTCTCACTACTTCTTCTGCCATAAGTGATCTAATTGTGAAGTAAAATTCTACATCCTGCCAACTAGACCCAACACCTACTGTTTTGCTTAAGATGTGTGTTCCTGAGGTCGAACCTTTCATAACACATATGATAAATTGTAGTTTGGCATCTGCCATTGTTCCAGTAGAATTAAAACTGGCTGCAGTGACCCCCATTCTTAAAAAACCGGCCCTTGACCATCTAATAATGAATAATTACAGGCCAATCTCAAATTTAGCATTCTTAAGTAAAATTCTAGAAAAAGTAGTGGCCTCACAATTGAGATCTTACTTAAATGCTAATGGCCTTTTTGAACCTTTTCAGTCAGGATTTCGTTCTTCACATAGCACTGAAACGGCTCTTCTTCGTGTGGTTAATGACATTCTTCTGTCCATGGATTCTGGGTTAATAAACATCCTAATTCTTCTCGATCTTAGCTCTGCATTTGACACAGTCTGCCATGAAATACTCATCTCTCGCCTTTCTGATATCGGTATCACTGGTTCAGCTCTTTCCTGGCTCATTTCCTACATTAGTGACAGAAAATACTATATCACCATACAAGGTTATAAATCTGCCATTGCTCCAGTCTCACAGGGTGTTCCTCAAGGTTCAGTTCTCGGTCCACTTCTGTTTATCATTTATATATCTCCACTTGGTGACATTATATGCATGCATGGACTTCAATTTAATTGCTATGCTGATGACATTCAAATCTACCTTACCACCAGCTCTGATAGGCCATCCCTGCCTGACTCACTTTCTGCATGCATCAAGGATATCAAGCATTGGATGTCCTTGAATTTCCTTAAACTAAATAATAACAAAACTGAAATATTAATGATTGGCTCTGCTACCTCAGTCAAGAGGATGGACCTGTCCTTTGAAATTGATGGGGTTCATGTTAAGCCTTCTTCATCTGTCCGTAATCTTGGTGTCTTATTTGACTCATCTCTATCTTTTGCCTCTCACATTTCTTCTGTCGTTAAAAACTCTTTTTTCCATCTTCGTAATATACGTCTTCGATCTTCTCTAACTCTAGCTGATACTGAAATCTTAATTCATGCATTAATCACTTCACGTCTTGATTATTGCAATGCTCTATTTCTTGGTCTGCCCAAAAAACTCATACCAAGGTTACAGTATGTTCAAAACTCAGCAGCAAGAGTTCTCACCTCCATCAGGCGCTCTGCCCACATTACTCCACTATTGCATGATCTTCACTGGCTACCTGTGGCATCGCGTATTCACTTTAAGATATTGCTCCTAACGTTTAAAGCATTAAATGGTCTTGCACCTCCATATCTGTCTGACCTACTCCACTCCTACTCACCTGCCTGGTCCCTCAGATCATCTGAGCTTGGTCTTTTGTCCATTCCTCGTTTTCGGCTGTCCACTGTAGGTGGTAGGTCATTTAGTGTTTTTGCTCCTAAATTATGGAATTCCCTACCCCTTGCACTCCGTAACATATCATCTTTGTCTACCTTCAAGACTCAGTTAAAAACATATCTTTTCAATATGTATTTTGGATAATGTGAGTATTTGTTGCCTTTTGTGTTTGTATTGTGTATGTGGATGTGTAAATGTATGGTATAGCACTATGTGAAGCGACCTTGAGCCTTGGAAAGGCGCTATATAAATAAAACTTCTTCAACTACGCCATAATGCCAAGTGCCTGTCGGTAAACTTTAAGACGAAAGCACAACAGACCCCGGAGTGGAGCCAAAGTCTAGGTTATAAAACCTAATGAAAGTATGCGCTGAAGACCACCCAGCCGCATCACAGATATCATAGAGGGGAACCCCTGAAATTAAAGCTTTTGAAGCAGCCATACTCCTAGTTGAATGTGCCCGGACAGCCAAAGGAGAAGGCTGTCCGGTGGACTCATAAGCCAGAGAGATAGCCTCAACCACCCACTTGCTCATTCTCTGCTTAGACGCAGGACCTCCCTTCTTAGGCGCATAGATGCAAACTCCTCACCTTTTTGAGATCAAAACAGGTCACCTATGGGATTTGCAGGTCACCTATGGGATTTTCTTGTGAACTTACAAGGATAAATAAAGAACTGGTTGTTCCAGAAAGTACTGTACAGTGCTTCCTTTACTCTTTACTTTAAAAAACTATGTCTATAAAGGGTAATATTTTATGAATGTGAGGTCTGAGATATGGGAATGGTAAAGAGAGAGAGGGCAAACAGTTTTCAGTTCAGCTCAGTATTGCCATCTAATCAGCCAATATTGTCTTAAATAGCCTGCATAGCACTTCATCTATTATAACAGGAGATTCTGACCAACTGTGTTCATTCTTTATTTTTGGTAAAATATTGCAACCTTTTTTTTTTTTTCCCTTCATGAAAAAAATACAGTTTTGGAAATATAAGGTAATGTTGTGTTGAGAAGTATATAATACTTGACATTCTATTCGTAGTAATTGCTTACTATAATACATGTAATATGGAACTGCACCACTAGGGGGCTCTAATGAGAAATTGTGTTGAGTAATGTGGAGAACAAGAATAAAAGAGTTGATGTTTAGCAGTACACCGCATGGAGTGTGATCTGTTGAAAAGGTGAAAACACCACAAATTGGCGACGAGGATGAGCGCTTCGGTGCCGAGCCCGCCCCCGTTTCTTTCTGTCAGTGGGGAGCCACTGATTCCGTTTGAAACGTGGCAGAAAATTTTTCATAATTACATGATAGTTATCCAGGCGACCGGAGACGCATGTCCGGAGACACGCAGACAAGCGGTCTTGCTGCATTACTTGGGGACGGAGGGCCAGCGCTTGTTTTATACTCTGCCAGACCAAGGTACTACTTTTAATGAAGCGATGTCTGCACTTCAGAAACACTTTGTGCCTAAAGTTAATGTGGTGGCGTGCCGACACAAGTTTAGACAACGTGTGCAAAGAGCGGATGAGACTATTACGCAATACGTTGCTGCTTTAACACTAGAACCGCCAACGGGGTAAATTTTACCCGTGGCTGTTTTTCAAATGTTCATAACAGGTTTTCAAAAAAACATTCAAGTCTCCCAGTCATTGACTTTTACTAAAATTGTGTAATTTACAATCCCTTGGTGTTAAAAATTGTTTAGATAAAACCAGATCATAAAACGGGGCATTTATACCTATAAGCGCCACACGGGTCAAATTTACCCGCTATATAATGCCGGTATTTTCGCGCTGTCATTTTCGCGTCCCCTTATGTTTAAACATTGTACATTGCTAAGCAATGCCTTTCACTTACTGAATTAGCGGTCATCAGTTTCATAAATAAAGTCACAATGAGTAAAAGCCAACGATTTATGGATGCCGAAGAGGTAGAAGCCCTAAATGCCATGAGTGAAGGAGACTCTGATGGTGGTGAGATCAGTGGCGCGTCCTGGGTCGGTTCAGCATCTGACGGCTCATCTGACAGCGATCCAGAGCCTCCGAGAAACATTAGACTGAGTCTGTTCTTCAGCACAGGATTTCTACAATAGTTACAGAGTGAGCATCAATAAACTTTGGATATAAATAATTAAGGTGAAGCTGCGCGCTTGAATTTGTCATCGCATCATACATCCTATGCAGTGTGGGGAATTATTATTGTTCATTATTGTCTATAGGTTATTTTAGTAATTTAAATAACATGGGTTATCTTAATATATGATTAATTATAATATTACACCACCCAAATATGTGTTTACTTCCTTGTAATTCTCGTTGTCAGTGCAGGCTTGTTTAGCTTGACTGTTATGAAAAGTGATAAGTGTAGCCTGCATAAAAAAAGCATTGAACATAAAACAACAGGACAAAAATATAGTTGATGACAAGACATAATCATTTCATGACTCTAGACACTTCTTTGTGAAGACAGTGACATAATACAGTGAAATAATATGTTATTTAGCCATATAAAAACAGGTGTAATGTGCGTGGGTAAAATTTACCCGCATGGCGGTTTTAGGTATACAGCGACCCCCGGCGGTTCTAGTGTTAAGAGCGTTAGCAGCCCCATGTGCGTTTGGTCAAATGGAGAGTGAAATGCTCCGTGATCAGTTAATCGCAAATGCGTCGTTGACTGCAGTAAAGGACAAATTACTATTAGAGGACGATCTCACTCTAGAGAAAGCGATTACAATCGCATGTCAAGTGGAAGCTGCAGTTAAAAATTCGTTATTATTCTGTAATTCCACTGCAACTGCCATGAAGTCGGTACAAGCCATTAGTATGGATACTAAGTACGGCAGAAGGGGAAAGGGCGCACGCTCAACTAAGCAATCACATCCGGCTCAAAGACTATCGGAGGATCGAAAACAAACAGCGACCAGCCAGCAACGTCAACAATGCTTCAGATGTGGATCAGAAAAACATCTGGCAAATGATAAAAACTGCCCTGCTGTTAAAGTAGCATGTAGACACTGTGGAAAAAAGGGTAATTTTGCTAAAGTATGTAAAGCAGCGGTGAGTGAAGTAAGAGAGGTGGTAGTTCCAGATGTGACTGTGCTCTGCGTGGATAACATTAAACAATCTACTTCAGCCAATGACAAGATCACCTGTGAAGTGAATATTGAAGCACCAGGAGGTAATAAACATATGTTACAACTGGTTGTGGATACGGGCGCATCAGTTTCGATACTTCCAGAAGCTGTGTATAAGAAACACTTCTCACAATGCACATTGACTAAGCCCAAAATCAAACTTGTCACATATGCAAAAGAGAACCTACCAGTTGTTGGCTGCTTATCAGTATTAGTAGGTGTATCAGCAAATGACAACTTAGTCCCCGCTACTTTTTATGTAGTGACTGCTGGATCTCCCTTGCTAGGGTTAGATTTGATTAGACTGCTGAACCTGGACATTGTAAGTGGAAAAGTAAAGCCCATAGACAATGAATGTGAAATCTCACCTGCACCTTCTCTGACGGCAGAACATTCCACAAGTCCTGTGTATACAGTGTCACCTGTATCTGCTACCCACCTCAGATGTGTGAAAGGATTCGTACACAAAGTTCAAGTTAATTCAACACTGACACCAGTACATCAAAAATTGAGACGCTTACCTCTCAGCATCCGCAAGGAGGTGTCCACCGAGCTTAATCGTCTTCTTACAGCGGGCATAATTAAACCAGTTGATGCTTCAGAATGGGTAAGTCCGTTGGTGGTGGTACGTAAACGTGATGGACACATTAGACTTTGTGTAGACCTCCGTGAGCCCTATAAGAGTGTGATTATGGATTGCTACCCATTACCTCACATGGAGGATTTGTTTACAGAACTTGTAGGTGCTTCACATTACAGTCAAATTGATCTGAGTTCTGCTTACCATCAGCTGCCTCTTCATCCTGACAGTTGTAATCTGACTGCGTTCATAACGCACGATGGCCTTTTCCGTTTCACTCGGGTTCCATTTGGGCTAGCTTCAGCACCGTCAGCCTTCCAAAAAATTATGCAAATGGTCCTAACGGTGTTCAGAATTACTTAGACGACATTATAGTGTATGGTAATTCTCAGGAGGCCCATGATAAGAACCTTCAAGCTGTTCGTCAAAGGCTAGAGGAAGTTGGCTTGCAGATTAACTTTGACAAAAGCTCCTTCAACCAAGCAAGCATTCCGTTCCTGGGCCATGTAATTTCTAAAGAAGGACTACGTCCCAGCCCAGACCACCTGACTGCCATTGCGGAGACACCTCGACCTACAGACATGGTAGCTTTACGGTCATTCCTAGGACTCACTTCGTGGTTAAACAAATTTCCTCCGAACTACGCTACTGTGGTTGAGCCACTGAGGCAAATGCTCCGAGCTGATGCACAAACACCACTACAGTGGAGTAAAGAGACTGTCGATAGCTTTGATACACTTAGGAGAATGCTGCTGGAGAGCCCTGTTCTTGCTATTTATGATCCTTCTTTAACCACATTCATTACTACAGACGCCTCAGACTACGGCCTTGGTGCTGTTCTGACACAGCTACATCCTGATGGTGTTGAACGTGTGATAGCTTTTGCATCCAGGACGCTATCGACGTCTGAGCGGAAATACTCTACTGTGGAGAAGGAGGCACTTGCGTGTGTTTGAGTGGTAGAAAAGTGGAGAACGTATGTGTGGGGACATCGTTTCACTTTAAGAACTGATCATCAGGCCCTTACCATTCTTCTCTCCACAAAAGGCGTGAATAGAGCAGGCATGAGGGTAGCTCGTTGGTGTGCTAGGCTCCTGTGCTTTCAGTATGATGTTCAGTACCGTCCAGGTAGTAAAAACTGTGTGGCGGATTTTCTCTCACGTTTGCCGTTGAGCCATACAGACACCACTGTATCCATTGCTCCTGTCTGCCTCTGCCTCGCTGCTGGTGTTTTGCGTCTCCGTATAGCTTTGTTTTCTCTTACTTTTATTGAATCTCTTACTTTAATTCATTGTTGCTTATATTATTATTATTGCCTACCACATTAATCTGACGTCGCTTGCTTGTAATCTTTGAATCTAAATCGCTGTTACAACGCGTTTGCATCTCACTAGCTTGTTAACTTGTCATCAGTCTCGCGCGCTCCTTTTTCAACGCGTTCATCAAACAGCTGTGGTAAGGATCAGTCTACAAACACGGTGAGTCATGTCATCCTTTCCCAGTGTTATTTCGTGTTCAGTTTGTCACATGTTCAGTATAGCTCTCTCTGTCAGCGACGAGGGATTTACATGTCATAAATGTAGGGAAATAGTCAGGCTGACAGAGAGAATCTCAGAATTAGAGACACGCATCCAAACTTTAATCGAGGATAGTAAGAATGCAGGGGCTTCAGATACTGTTTTGGATGCGACTAGCTTAGTGAACTCTGTACATTGTTCGGTTCTGGCTGTAGAGCCCGCGCAGCAGGGCACTTGGGTAACGGTGAGGCGGCCTAGCCGTGGAAAACACCACTCTTCCGTTCCAACAAGAACATCAAACAGGTTCTCCCCACTCAGTGACGCACCCACTGAGAATCCTGTTGAAAGGGCCCTAATAATTGGCGATTCTATTACACGGAACGTGAAAATAGAGACACCAGCCACCATAGTCACATGTTTACCGGGAGCCAGAGCACCTGACATCAAAGCAAATTTAAAAGTGCTGGCTAATGCTAATCGTAAATACTCTAAAATTATTATTCACGTCGGCACAAATGATGTTCGACTTCGCCAGTCGGAGATCACTAAAATTAACATTAAAGAGGTGTGTGAACTCGCAAGTACAATGTCAGGAGAAGTAATTTGCTCTGGTCCCCTTCCTGTTCGTAGGAGTGATGAGATAGTTAGCAGATTATCATCACTCAATGGCTGGCTGTCTAAGTGGTGTCCGCAGAATAATATAGGTTTCATAGACAATTGGAAAAGTTTTTTCCTCATGAGCATCAGAGGAAGTTCTACAGTCCAGTCTTTCTGGTTGACTGACCATGGAAACGTGACTCCTCTGTGTTGCAGTGGAGCTCTGTGATTTGCGTTTGCAGTCTGGACTTGACAGCAAACTTGACATCCTCTGGCATACTCTGCCACATCTTGCTGCATGCTGGGCCAGTGAGCCACTTGTTTTAGTGTCTCATGAGTGGTTCTGGTGCCATGGTGTTTGGCACATGATGTGTCGTGGGCATATATCAGTTCACCCCCCTTTTGGCCCTGTGACATTACAAGCTTTGGCGTTGTGAGGTCATCAGGGACATACTTTAGCATGTTCAGTTTCACACGCAGCATGTGGTTGATCCCATGCAGCCGTCTGTGGCTAGGGGCCGCCGTGGGACCAGATGCCGTGATCGGGAGGAAGGAGGGGTTTGAGTGGAGGTGCAAAACAGTTCGTATGGAAGTGTTGGAAAGTTTAGTTGTCAGTGGCAGTAAGGCAGGATCTGTTGCAGGAACAGTACGCTGGCTGCGGGTTGTTGCTGCCACACTAAGGATGGGTGAATGGGGTGGGTGTGACCATAGATTGTTATGCCGCGTGCCAGTCTTGGCAAGGGCATTAGTTTGGTCGTTCACGCCTTTGTCACGCCCTGGTTGCTTTGAGCGTCTTTTCACCTTTTCCCAGTAAACGATCATGTCGTGTGTTTGGGTGAGGTGATAACGTGTCTGGAACAGGTGTTGATGTTTCACCTGCTTGTTGCATTCAGTCTTGAAACCAGTTTGTTTCCAGCCCAGAAGATGGCTTGTGAAACGAGGTCTGGTATAGTGTGAGTCTGTGCACATGAGTTCTCTGATGTTATGGGCTGAGGAGACTTGAAGGGTTATGAGGGTAGCTGCTGCTTCACCATACTGACATGACTTGGGACCCCACCTGATGTTCTGTGGTTGGCAGGGTTGGTTGTTTAACCATCGTACCCCTGCACTTGCCTGTAGGATGCCCTCATGGATGTAGAAAACGTCCATCGACGTAGGCTGTGGGCATTCCTTGGCACGCATTCTCTTCAAAGTACCTGTGACAGGTTGGTTGATGTTGTTGGGGTACCTCTGTTTCAAGTGTCAATGCTGGTGTGCTGTTGTAGCAGTTTTGGCAGCGGCTGAATCTCTTCCTTTTGCAGACTTGTGATATCTGGCATGTCGTGACAGTAGCTTTTGCTGGTTCAACTTCCTGAAGTCGATGGTGGGTCGCCACTTGCCGTCTGTTTTGACAATGGACCAGATGGGGGTGGAGTAGGTGCTGTTGCATGGGTAGCTAACACCTTTTTCTTCCATGAAACAAATAGTTTCCTGCACTGGTTCATGTGAGGCAATAGGACCATTGTACTGTCTGATGCAGGTGGGAGGAGTGTTTGGGTGTGTGTAAACACACATTGTATGAAAGTTAGTGAGGCCACAGTCTAAAGAGTCTTTGGCAAATGTCACTTTGAATTCGTTCGGGAACTGTTGAAGTTTTTGACAGTCTGCATCATTCTTCAGATCTTTCTGAATCTGTTGGCCTTTAGACTCAAACCTTGGGAATGGCTCCTCCGTTGTAGTGTTAGCTGTCAGGTGTGCTGTCAGAGGGGGGGTGCGCTTTTTTGAGTTTCGCAGGCTGGTTAGAGACTGTGGGTACCGCAAGGTGTTGGTCCTCCATCAGCTCCGTTCTGCGCACCTGTTCTGTGGGTACCTGTTTGATGGAAGTGATGGAGATGCTCTTGAAGGATGCTGTGAAACTTGTGTTGTGCAAGCTTCCTTCTGGGACCATTGCATCTGGTATTGAGCCGATGACTGTTAACCTGAGTTCAAAGTCATGGAGGCTGTGGTTCAATATCCATCCCAGCTGATAGGCTTTGGGACTGCTGGTGTCTGTGGCCATGCAGTCGTTGAGCCAACTGTGAGCTACACAGGATGACACTTCAGTGAGGGGTGTTGCTTTTGGAGAGAGTTCACCTTCCACGCCTTTAGGTGAAAGTGTGAGGGAGCCCAGCATGTGGTTCAGGGTTTGACCACATTGTATGTGGAGCCAAACAGCACCCCCTTTGGTGTAAGGTGGTACTACAGTTTCATGTATGTGGAGCCAAACAGCGCCCCCTTTGGTGTGAGGTGGTACTACGGGTTCCTGTATGTGGACCAGGATGCAGACCTCTTGGAAGGTCTGGCCTGACAGGAAGTCGGCAGTGTTGACAGGAACAACATGGGGCTGTACAGTCATTGGGGCCCACACCAACTCATTAGCAATGTCCATATGAGCTTTAGAGTGCGTCAGGAGGTCCAGAAGGACCAGGACGTGTTGGGTTAGAAGCAGGTCATTCCATTTCAAGTTAAAAACGCAGGTGTCCTTGGCAGTCGTCATGGTTGACAGACGAAAGTCCAATGGGAAGCGTGTGTGCTTGTTGACAAATGGGAGGTCCGGTGTTCCTTCAATGAGAGCACTTAACAGCATGTGGCTGAAGGCTGAGTTGTCTGCCCACAGTGTGAGAATAATGCCTGTTGTAGTTTATGTTGAGTTGAAGTGTGCAGGGTAGCGACTTTGAACTTTGTCCTGAGACGGGGTTCCCGCGGCTAGCTGTGAGGTTTCCCGTGACCTCTGTGACCTGACCGTCTGGCTCAGGTGGTCTGGGTGACTGGAAAGGCAGAAGTTCACACACTTGAGCCCAGATTTTCAGCAGTCTGGAGTTCAATAAGGACTCAAAGGAGTTTAGCAGGTCTTTGCGGATGAAACAGGGAAACGTGTCCATTTGTGCTATGCACACAGGAGGTACCAGGCTCACTCGACCTATGGTGTGGTGCATGGGAGCTATGTGTTCAAGGTGGACCTCATTTTGACTGTGCGACTGCACATTCAGCTCACATTTTTGTGACTTGAGAGTCTGATTTTGTCTCTTAGCTCCATTTGTCAGTCTTTCAAACAGGTTAGGGCAGGTTTCTGGGCAGTGATCAGAGACTGAATAACTGGTTGGATTTTCTACAGTCTTTTTAGATGCAGTTCTCTGCTTGGCTTGGGCTTCGTCGACCACGTCTCGCAGCTGCTGAGTAGACATACTTTGTGAGCAGGCCAAGGCTGTCAGCTGATCACTCACCGCAGGGTGCAGCTTTCGGAGGCACAGAGTTTTGAAGATGAAATCTTCCTCCCTTGCTGGATGGTTACGTGCTCCGTAGTAGACCCTTTGTATTCGGCTGTAGCAAGTGTATGGGTTTTTCAGTCTGCCCCGTTTAAAGTTCATAGCGGCAGGGAGCCTTTGATCTGATGCAGGGTCAGAGAGCTTTTGGGTAAAAGCCTGTCGCAGTTGCTGGCAGTTGGATTTGACAGCTGCTGGCAAAGGTTCTTGGCCGCTGGATGTCTTAGGCATGTTGAGTCTGGGCCTGATTCCTCCGGGCGTCCTCTGCCTGGAGCTTGAGGTTGTGGGCGATGGCTCGGATGACTTTCGCCCATTCTTTGTAGCTCGGCGTCGGATCGTGGGACATCAGTCGATTCAGGTTGTCGTCCAGCTGCTCATTGCTTAGGTGCTGGGGATCCACAGGGGCGTTGGGCAGGAACGTGCTGGTCAGGGCGCCCAACCAGGTCTCGAGTCGGTCCCAGTGGTTGCGGGGGCTGGCTGGTTTGAACACGTTGGCTTGCTGTTGGCGAGAGAAAGACAGCACAAACAGAACCAATGCAAGCACGCACAGCACTAACGACTTATAATAATGCATGATTATATAATTCTTTGGTTTGATTCCCGTTAACTGTGCAGACAGTTAGTGGAATGTAGGCTAGACACTTAATTGTCGATAGCCAAAAGGACCACGTGGGTCAATTTGTGTGGGTGAGTGCCGGATTTAAATAAAGATTGACAGGCGGTAGTTCTAAGAGTCCTTTGATGACTCTCGCTGCTCGGTCGTCTATCTATTATTCAGTTTTCCGTGATGGCTCTCACAGGCTCTGCCTTTACATTAACTGAAAGAAAACAAACACAGTAGAAAAGCAAAACAGAACAGAATAGGATGGCTGCAATTAAATGAGAAATAGAGCAGTCAACAAATAGGAAGGAATAGGAGTAGAATAGCAATAAAATAAAACAAGAAGGGCTAGAGGGGAGAAGTGAAACTTAAGCTTCCTACCACAGCGGGGTTTATGACGAGGCCAGGCGAGTGCACTGTTGCGTCATAAAACCTAGAGGGGTGGTATGGCTTAAGAGTATAAGGGTTGGCCAGCACCTGAATGATCGAAGAATATGTAATATTCTGTGGCTTTCAATTAGGTGAAGTGACTGTATGTCATTAATTTAGGCCTGGGTGAATCGTGGGTGCTCAGATAAGAACTCAATGGCAGGCAACCTTTCCTAGACGTTCAAGCACTCGACTGCGGTGTCCATGGCAACCTGTCCCTTTTGTATCACGGTGCAACCTCTCAAACAGGGAACATCAGCACAATTGCGCACTTCGGCAAGGTATTTGCGCCAACGGCCAGATTGACCGGTCAAAATTGAGTTTTCCCTGAACTCAGAGTCTGTTCCCTTTACGGGCAGTTACTCCAAATGGGCGGTTCTGTCATGCAGAAGCCTGAGCAGGGAAATTAAACAAAATTGCTTTTGTCAAACTGGACTCGTTGCCTCCCTGTACCTGACACACAACTTGCTGACGTCCTTGCGTGTTGCCCGTGATACGAGGTCAGAATGTCCCCGATTCACACGCAGTCAGTGCAAGACCCGCCAGGCTAGGCGGCTCCACTCACTGGAACTCACTGGAGCAACCATCAACTCGCCACCGGGCGCTGAAATGGCCTTGTCTGCAAGTACACAAACAGTCAAGTAAACACAACTTAATTGTAAATTTAAATCTCAATTTAAATCTTGTTTAAATTAAATTTAATCGATCAAGTGTGTAGGACCAGAGAAAATGAGTCTAAAATGACAGTCAGAATGAACTAGCTAAACTAGAACGGAAATGAGCAGAAGGGGTAAAAACTAAATAATTCAGATGCACTTGATTCAAATTTGCATTAAACTCTGTTTAATTGAATTTAAACAAGTGCATGGAATAACAGAATGGGAAAAGGGAGAAAAGGAAGACAATCCAGAGGCACTTGATTCAAATTTGAATTCAACTTTGTTCAATTGAATTTAAATGAGTGCATAGAATACAGAATGGGAAAAGAAAGGAGAAAAGGAAGACAGTCCAGAGGCACTTGATTCAAATTCGAATTAAACTCTGTTCAACTGAATTTAAATAAGTGCGTAGAATAACAGAATGGGGAAAAAAAAGGAGAAAACCTTCCCTATTGGTGAGTTTCCCTGAAGGGAATTGCTTCTTGATGAGCAAAATGCCAACTGATTGACACTACTTAATTTTAAATTTCAATTAAATGTTATTTAATTAAATTTAAAATAAGTGTATAAAGTAAGGGAGGCTTAAGTGTGCGTGAATGTTATTACCAGCCAATAACAAACAGGACCCAGAACTAAGAGTGAATAAAATAAAACATTAAGTGATAAAAAGGAATGAATTTCCAAAGTAAAAATACAAAAAAATAAGAAAATAACTCGAGAGAAAGAGAGAGAAAAGACATAAGGGAATCACTGAAATAAAACAAAGTAGAATAAAACAAAATAAAATAAAATAGAGTAAATCCGTGAACACAGGGAAAGAATACAAGGAAAAGGGAATTGACTTATCTGGGAGTGTACCACCAGGGGGAGCACTCTCAGAAGGTGAATTCTCTTGTTGGAAGGGAAACTTAATTTAAATTAAAAATTTAAACGTGTTTAAATTAAATTTAAATCAGTAAACCACATTCCAAAACGATTGGAAAGGATAACCATCAAAAGCAAATTACTTTTACAACTCCCCGTATATCCCCAGTATAGAGCAGCAAAAGATAATGTGGAGATAATTCAGTTCAAAGTATGGAGAGCGGCTTTAACTCAGAACGTCCACACGGTGGCGTCAATGAGTCCACACAACCAATAAGTAGGGAGGGGTGCCACACCTGAACAGACTGCCCTCCGGCGTCTGGTCAGAGTTACTGCATCCACCTACTGTAATTCTCGTGAGAAAGTTATTAGTTTTATTAAATTTAGAATTTAACTGCACTTAATCACGGGTACGAACCTTCAGAATCTCTGCGGATTCTTTGGTGCCAGTTACTGGACACAACTATGCAACTTTTAATCACGAGTACACAATTTCTGGAATCTCGGCGGATTCTTTCATAAATATATATGTACCGTTTTACTCACGGGTACACAACTTTGGGAATCAGTCCCTTTTGGTGCAAACTTTAATGCACACGACACGAATATGTAACTTTTGCGGGATTTCTTCGCCGCGGTTACGGGTCACGTTGGATCAGGACGTGGACCAGCTCCAAAATTTTACACATCAATCGATAAACCAGATGAACTGCTCTCCGATTAGATTTGTTAGGGGGATCACGTGGTTTAGGTAGGTAGGCCAAATGACGTCACCCAGGAGCGAGCCAACTATTGTGAATTATTGGACGACACAAGTAATTCAGATATAATAGCGGCAGATAAGGCCTTTTGAAAGAGACGCAGGAATCTCGCCACGACTCTCTAAACGCGCTGAATACGATTAAATTCGTTTATTCAAGCGAAAATTAATATTCAAACTGTATTGCAAAAGATTGTCGCCCTCTTGCATACGAGTCTGAATATCAATGGACTGCAGTATTATTTCACGTTCAACAATTTACTACCATGTTTTTAGACACAAAGCAGCTTGTTAACGTATCTTCAAAGTGAGGAGGACGCGTGCGTCTTCTCACTGAATAAAGCGCGCATACACATTAAAATCACACACAAATTATTCTACATTGCTCGTTTACCAAAAACCAAGTTTAAAACGTGCCTTTAAATTCTCCACCAAATCTGTAGCAGTTTAGCGGTTCGTACAGTTATTAATAAATTTATGGGTGGAATATGAATATAATAACTCATACATTTTTATGAATAATTATTATGCATATACCGACCCAAGGGGGAATTAAACATATATTGTGAATTAACTACAACGAATTATAATCAATTACATATATGCTTAGTTCTGGTTTAAAAATTATTTAAGGAAACTGTTAGTTTGTCCCGCAAACTGCAGCTCCTCAGAATGTTATTGAAAGGAAGGTCTTCTCTGGCCACGAGAAAGACTTCCTATTCTAGCATCCAAACGTAAAGCAAGGATATAGGATTGATACATTAAAGTGACCTGGTCTTTATGAATGAGCAAAAGAACAATCGAGCATGATTACAATGTGTTTTAATATACGAAAACAACTATCGACTACAGAGGTTATACGTCTAAATACAGAATATACAAATATATATACAAAAGTAAGGCAGTAAAGACAGGAAAGAGAGAATGATCAAAGAATGGCAAATTACAACAGTTACCTTTTGAAAGCCAGCACAGAAATCAAGTTAAACGAATTTCAAAGAAATTATAATACTTGCGTATTGGTTCAAGTCAGTGTGCAGTAGAGTTTCAGTGTGCTTGGCTTGGTTGGTCCTTTCCGAGAGGGTTTCTCCGGCGGGGTTTTCAAACGAGGTTTAACTGACGCGTAAGATGACAGAGAAGAAAGAAGAGAGAGAGAGTCCAAGGAGATGGTCGTCCCGGAAGGAGCTGAGCGCGTGATGACAGCGCTGTCGCCTGAGGCAGTTCAGGGGCAATCGAGAGACAATCGGGAGACAAAGGAGAAGGTGTGTCCCGTTGTTTTTATGGAAACCCAAGCTAACACACCTCCTGAATTGTAGCGGCCAATAGATGCGCAGCACTATTTGGCAGGCAAAGTTCCTTTGTTTGGTCTCCTAGCTGAATTTGCATACTTAATGACTATCAGATCGGATTTCAAGATGGAGTACGTTCTTCACAGTATCATTAAACACATAGAAAAATGCATTTGTCAGCTATGTGACATATCTCAGTGAATAGCTCGAGTCCGGAGCTTTACGGAGAGATCAAACTCGATAGATCAGAAATGCATATAAAAGAAGTTATGGTTTACAGACAAAATTCCATCATTAAAATTAACACTAGCATAAATACACTCATTTAAACTACGTTTAGACACTAGGAAACATGCATACGCGTAAAATACATGATGGGTACATTTCGGCATAGTTATATTTTACATATACAGTCAATAATTTATGTTTGTGTGTTTTTGTGTGTGTCTGTGTGTGTGTGTGTGTGTGTGTGTGGTGTGTGTTGGAATGCCAATCTGGCCCGTAGTCCACATGAGGGGCCCCTTTGATGTCCTAAGAGCAAGGAAATTGGGCCTCCTGTTTTACCTCGGAGGGTAACAAAGGTGTCAAGTGGGCTCATCTTTTGCAGACCGGTCGGAGCCGAGATGAGCTTTTACAACCCAGTTCAGCATGCTAAAAGCGTTCTGAACATTCCAAAGTTTATTGATTATCCTGATATGTGTGCATATGCTACATATATAATACTTGACATTCTATTCGTAGTAATTGCTTACTATAATACATGTAATTTGGAACTGCACCACTAGGGGGCTCTAGTGAGAAATTGTGTTGAGTAATGTGGAGAACAAGAATAAAAGAGTTGAAGTTTAGCAGTACACCGCATGGAGTGTGATCTGTTGAAAGGGTGAAAACACCACAGGTAATAAAAAAAATCCCTTAAAGTAACTACAAATGAGCATGTAAAGCAAATATCAAATAGCCATGTGGAGCATACCCCTGCCCCACGCAATTTTCTCACCTTTTTTCCCCCTTATCTGTTTGCATCCTTGTAGGAGACCCGTAACAGACAAAAAGTTGATCTGTTTTACGCCACAGGGCAGTTCTGTGGACATAAGTGTCTAATGCCTTAACAGGGCATAGCAGATTAAGTTTTTTTTCTGATCTGAATTAGAAAAAGGAGGAGGACAAAAGGCCTGCAGCACAATAGGCCCTGGGACATTGGTGGGGACCTTAGGTATAACCAGGTCTAAGATGAAGAAAGGCTTTCACCATACCAGGTGCAAATTCCAGACATGAAGAAGCAACTGACAGTGCTTGAAGATCTCCAATTCTTTTGAGAGATGATATAGCCAACAAGAAGTTAGTCTTTAACATAATAACTTTTTCTGAAACCTCTACCTGAGGTTCAAAAGGAGCAGATGATAATCCTTCCAAAACAATAGCCAAGTCCCAGGCCAGAGTCCTTTTACACTGTGAAGGCCTCAGCCTCAGAGTACCACAAAGAAATCATACCACTAAATGATCTCTCCCCAAAGATGAGCCACCTATCAGAGCGTGGTAAGCAGATATAGCAGCCACTTAAACTTTTAAGGTAGAAGGAGATAATCCATCAGAGAACCTATCCTGTAGAAATTCTAGCACAGAACTGACAGGACAATGAACAGGGTCTGACTGATGTTCTCTATACCAAGAAGAGAACAATTTCCATTTAGTTGTATACAATTTCCTCGTAGAGGGAGCTCTGGACTGGAGTATGGTCTCCACAACCTCAGTTGAGAGACTCAACCACGCCTGTACCATAGTGTCCAGACCCAGAGGGGCTGGATGTGACAGAGAGAACCACATCAGACAGTGTGTTGTTTCCTTTGATGCAAATAGGTTGACTTCTGCCCGGCCAAAATTCTTCTACAGGAGCTCCACCACCTCAGGGTGGAGCCTCGGCCCCTGCCTTGACAGGATGTCTGCCCCCACATTCTGATGCCCTGGGATGTAAGCTGCTCTCAGAGAGAGAAGCTTCCCTTGGGCCCATAGGAGGATCTGATGGGCCAGCTTGCAAAGGTGACTCGACCTCAGACCCCCCTGATGGTTGATGTAAGAGACCACCGACATGTTGTCCGTGCGGACCAACAAGTGATGGTCCCTCAGGTCTGGGAGGAAGTATTTGAGAGCTCAAAATACCGCCATCATTTCCAGCCGATTTATATGCCAGGAAAGTAGATGGTCCTCCCAATGACCCTGAGCCGAGCAACCACTCATGATCGCCCCCCAACCTGTGAGAGAAGCATCTGTCGTTAGCATTACGCGACGACAAGGAGCTCCCAACACAGTGTAAGCATTTTGAACTTGAGCTTTTGAACTGTACGATTTAGTATGCGTAAATCCAGGATTGGACGCAACCCTCCATCCTTTTTTGGAACCAGGAAGTAACGGCTGTAAAAACCTGACAGCTTGCTGGGAGGAGGAAACCATTCTATAGCTCCTTTTTGCAAGAGAGTCAAAACCTCCTGTTCCATAACCAGAGACTGCTCGGGGTCCACCACCGTAGGGAGGACGGTGGTGTGTCCTAATCTGTGACATCACCTGCCTATGACGTTCCGTCATGCCACTGGACCGATTTCACAAGTGCTTCATGACGCAATCACGCAGAGGCTTTCCCAATGCGTCTCGACGCAGCTCGAGTTCCCATGAATGGGAACAGCCACTAAAAAGACCAAAACATTATGATGATGATCCTGCAAGCTTTTTAAACTGCACCTTTACTAGAATTTATCATGTTCTATTGTATTTATTGTGGCACATTTTAACTAACTTGTAGAAGAACTTATAATATATAATCTGTTAAGGGAACAGATTTAAGCCTAATAGGCTTTAATGGGTGGGGTGTTCTTCTGAAGAAAGAGCCTGTGCAGTGATGTGTGGATGGGACAACTTTTCTGGGGGAAAAGTTCCAGAAGTTTGTTCGCTGTCTGTGAGGCAGGAGCATCGGCCAAACAGGTGCTCACGTTAATAAAGATGCCTAAATCATTTAAGTGAGTCTATCATTTTCTCTGTTCACTACACTGGTGTCAGAAGTGAACTGACTGAATCCAGTAAGTCTACAGGATTGCTGTCATTATTATCCCTGCAACATGAGCCAGAAGCAAGCCGGATGGCTACTAGGAGGTGCTGTCTTCTGATGCAAACAATGATATTTATTTAACAATAAGCAAGCAAAATATTGTGAGATAAAGTTGTTTTGTGTAGGCCCCATCCGTAGCTCACATCCTGAGGGTTTCGGACTCTGCATTTCCTGCCTGAAGATGAAGGCAGGGGCGTAGCCGACCCCCAGAAAAGTTAAGGAGAATTATCCCACCAGGATGGAGCCTACCCCCCCAAGAACTGTAAGAGGAAATATATATATATACCCACCAGTAGTGAATCTTGCGGTTCCTGAAACAGAGATAAATAAAATAAATGTAATTAATTTTAATTAAACATGAAAATGACTGAGACCATAATGCTTATCACTGGAAGAGGGCCACTCGCCATGGTGTGAGAAAATGGCAAAAACAGTAAGAACGCAACATAAGACATTATGCGAGAAAAGCGGGAAAAAGAGAAAAAGACTGAGGAAGGCAACGATAGCACATAAAGACAAGAGCCTTAATCGGTGACATGAAGACAAAGCCACATTAGCCACATAGATACGAAAGCCTTGAACGGCGACAAAGGCCACGTTAGGCCACATAGACATGATAGCCTTGAACAGCGACAAAGGCCACGTTAGGCCACATAGACATGATAGCCTTGATCGGCGACATGAAGACAAAGCCATGTTAAGCCACATAGACATGAAAGCCTTGAATGGCGACAAAGGCCACATAGACACGAAAAGCCTTGAACGGCGACAAAGGCCATGTTAGGCCACATAGACACGAAAGCCTTGAACGGCGACAAAGACAAAGCCACTTAGGCCACATAGAGACGAAAGCCTTGAACGGCGACAAAGACAAAGCCACTTAGGCCACAGACACGAAAGCCTTGATCGGCAAAATGAAGACAAAGCCACGTTAGGCCACAAAGAGACAAGGCCACAAGCCACATAGTGACAAGGTCACGTTACGCCACCTGGTGGAGGCCACGATAGGCCACAGAAAAGTCATGAAAGCTATAGATTAACTAAACAGAATCAATGATTAGTAAAATTTTAGATAAACCATAACACCACCACCAGTATTTGCATAAAAATTACTTGATTAATGATGAGAATTCAAGTTGGAACACAGCAGTCCTCTGCTGTTAGGAGAATTCTAAACCACTGCATTGTGAATGGAAGGCAGATATTTTAGGTAAATAAACAGAAGGTATATAATGTCTAAAGGAAAAACTCATTAAAAGCACAAGTACTGAAATTCCATATGCTTGGCTTCTGCTCGCTTGATAAATAAACTACAGCTCGTGCAAAATGCAGCAGCTAGAGTTCTTACTAGAACTAGGAAGTATGACCATATTAGCCCAGTTCTGTCAACACTGCATTGGCTTCCTGTTAAACATTGTATAGATTTTAAAATCTTGCTAATTACTTACAAAGCACTAAATAATTTAGCTCCCCAGTACCTGAGCGAGCTCTTAATGCATTATAGTCCTTCACGTCTATTGCAATCTCAGAATTCAGGCCAGCTGATAATACCTAGAATATTAAAATCAACCGCAGGCGGTAGATCCTTCTCCTATTTGGCACCTAAACTCTGGAACATTCTTCCTAGCATTGTTAGGGAAGCAGACACACTCTGTCAGTTTAAATCTAGACTAAAAACACATCTGGCATACACACAACCTGGCATACACACAACACATGATCAATTTATGTTTTCAAATCCGTTAAAGGATAAATTAGGTCAGCCGGAACCGGGAACACTTCCTATAACACCAGATGTTCTCCTTACATCAGAAGAAGAATGGCATCTACGATAATATTAGTCTTTCTGTTTATCCCGAGGTTTACCGTAGTCAACCGGATCTGGGCCGTATCCAGGTGAGATCGAGGACCTACGCCTTGACAGAACGCAGCCCTGAAGTATCAGCAGAGATTGAGTCAACTAGATCATCTATTGTGAAGGCCCCATCAACACAACAGCCAGTAGCACAGTTCCTCAACAAACCGTCCATACCGGCATGATGAATACGATCCTCAACCGGAGGGAACTGGAATAAATACTTTTAATGTTGCGATCCTGTCAGACTTATGATAGCAACCTGAATCGTAACAAAGCACTGTTTGCCAGAGGAGAACTGGCCCCCCGACTAAGCCTGGTTTCTCCCAAGGTTTTTTTCTCCATTTTAACACCTATTTGCCACCTGTTTACCACCTGATGTCACCTGTTGGAGTTTGGGTTCCTTGCCGCTGTCGCCTTTGGCTTGCTTAGTTGGGGACACTTGACATTTGACTTTTCATTCAATATTCAACAGTATTCTTGACATTTATTTTGATCTGCCTGCCTTGACACTACTCTTTAAGAGCTGCTGTGCAGCCAAAATTATATACCAGTTATCACTGTAAAGCTGCTTCGACACAATTTGCATTATAAAAAGCATTAAAATACACCTTTATTTTTATATAAATAAAGGTGACTTGACAGTGAGTTACACAACAGATAAAGGACACTATCCAGACACACTAACAGATGGACAAGTAAAGCATTTTATTGTGTCCCAAGGTTCATGCAAACCCCCCAGTCCATTTCCTCGAGATCCATTGCAAGGAGACCGGTGCTTTTCAACATGTTTTTACTCCACCACAACAAAAGCTGGTATTCAGCTACCGCGATCTTGGCTGTGTTACTCGCCTAAGCTTGACGCTGCATATTGTGAACCATGCTGGTTATTTGCAGACCGCAGTCACAAAAGCTACAACGTGGCATGGACACAAGGAATTAGGACATGGCAGACCCTGTAAAATAAAATTTCCAAGCATGAAAGCGCAGAGTGCCATGTAGCAGCTTGCAGTGTTTATGATCAGTTGCGTCTGCATGGCACTATTAATGAGGCGTCAGAACAGCAAATCCGTGAACAAGTTAATTTTTAGAGGCAGGTTCTTGACTGGATCATTTAACTCTGGCATCAAACAACCTTGCATTTCGGGGACACTTCGAAAACAATGAAAGTCTCAACAAAGGTAATTTTCTCTCCATCATCGACCTACTGGCCAAGTATGATCCATATTTGAAGGAGCTGCTCAGTCACCCTGCTGCTTCCGTTAAGTATCTCAGCCCAGATTTCCAAAATGAACTTATAGATATACAAACCCGATTCCAAAAAAGTTGGGACACTGTACAAATTGTGAATAAAAACAGAATGCAATGATGTGGAAGTTTCAAATTTCAATATTTCATTCAGAATACAACATAGATGACATATCAAATGTTTAAACTGAGAAAATTTATCATTTTAAGGGGAAAGTAAGTTGATTTTAAATTTCATGGCATCAACACATCTCAAAAAAGTTGGGACAAGGCCACTGTGTGGTATCCCCTCTTCTTTTTATAACAGTCTGCAAACGTCTGGGGACTGAGGAGACAAGTTGCTCATGTTTAGGAATAGGAATGTTGTCCCATTCTTGTCTAATACAGGCTTCTAGTTGCTCAACCTTCTAAGGTCTTCTTTGTCACATCTTCCTCTTCATGATGCGCCAAATGTTTTCTATGGGTGAAAGATCTGGACTGCAGGCTGGCCATTTCAGTACCCGGATCCTTCTTCTACACAGCCATGATGTTATAATTGATGCAGTATGTGGTCTGGCATTGTCATGTTGGAAAATGCAAGGTCTTCCCTGAAAGAGACGATGTCTGGATGGGAGCATATGTTGTTCTAGAACAGGGATGGACAACTCCGGTCCTGGAGGGCCAGTGTCCAGCAGAGTTTAGCTCCAATCCTAATCAAACACACCTGAACCAGCTAGTCAAGGTCTTTAGGATTAGTAGAAAGTTATAGGCAAGTGAGTTTTTATCAGGGATGGAGATAAACTCTGCAGGACACTGGCCCTCCAGGACCGGAGTTGTCCATCCCTGTTCTAGAACTTGGATATACCTTTCAGCATTGATGGTGCCTTTCCAGATGTGTAAGCTGCCCATGCCACACGCACTCATGCAACCCCATACCATCAGAGATGCAGGCTTCTGAACTGAGCGCTGATAACAACTTGGGTTGTCCTTGTCCTCTTTAGTCTGGATGACATTGCGTCCCAGTTTTCCAAAAAGAACAGTCCATTTAAAATGAGCCTTGGCCCAGAGAAAACGCCTGCGCTTCTGGATCATGTTTAGATATGGCTTCTTTTTTGACCTATAGAGGTTTTAGCCGGCAACGGCGAATGGCACGGTGGATTGTGTTCACCGACAATATTTTCTGGAAGTATTCCTGAGCCCATCTTGTGATTTCCATTACAGTAGCATTCCTGTATGTGATTCAGTGCCGTCTAAGGGCCCGAAGATCACGGGCATCCAGTATGGTTTTCCGGCCTTGACCCTTACGCACAGAGATTGTTCCAGATTCTCTGAATCTTTGGATGATATTATGCACTGTAGATGATGATAACTTCAAACTCTTTGCAATTTTTCTCGGAGAAACTCCTTTCTGATATTGCTCCACTATTTTTCGCCGCAGCATTGGGGAATTGGTGATCCTCTGCCCATCTTGACTTCTGAGAGACACTGCCACTCTGAGAGGCTCTTTTTATACCCAATCATGTTGCCAATTGACCTAATAAGTTGCAAATTGGTCCTCCAGCTGTTCCTTATATGTACATTTAACGTTTCCGGCCTCTTATTGCTACCTGTCCCAACTTTTTTGGAATGTGTAGCTCTCATGAAATCCAAAATGAGCCAATATTTGGCATGACATTTCAAAATGTCTCACTTTCAACATTTGATATGTTATCTATATTCTATTGTGAATAAAATATAAGTTTGAGATTTGTAAATTATTGCATTCCTTTTTTATTCACAATTTGTACAGTGTCCCAACTTTTTTGAAATCGGGTTTGTACTCTCTGAGACTGTCCAGAAAACAATTATCAGTAAAAATTAAGGATGCTGTGTCTGCAGTCAGATACAGATATGTTGAGGTGTTGAAGGCCCTGACCAAAATTTAACTTACCAGTAAAAAGGCAGATGAGCGCAAAAAGGCCATGGCTTTTATAAGGCTGATGGAAAGATTTGACATCGTTTTTATTACAGTCCTTAAAAGTGAAGTCCTGGAACAGATAAATGTCATTTAAAAAATGCTACAGGAAAAGGATGCTGACCTTCATAAAGCTACAGAGTTACTTGACACTGCCATCGCGGAGTTGGCAAGGTTCAGAGAAAATTTAGAGGAGGCAAAAGCAACCGCAGAATTCATGGCTGAGAAGTGGGGAGTGAAACAAACCTTTGAAAATGAAAGGCTATTCTTTCCATCGAGAATGCAAGAAGCTGTGAATTAAACACCAGGGACATCGTGAATGAATTTGCTGAAAGAAAGGCACGGAGAATGCAATTAAAATGAGTAAGTAGTTTTGTGTTTTTACATTTTGGGCCGCTGTGCCAAGATTGTTTGTGTTTGCATGCAGTAGTTTATTATTGACACTGGGTGAGCCTTCGTTATTTTAGACTTTTTTATTGTTATTTTTTTTAGTTCCTTTATGGTTGTGAAAACGATGTTGGGTAGAGTGTTTTTTTATGGTATTGTTTGGTATGGTATATTTTTTGATATGCTACAGTGAACGTCAATAAATGTCCCTTCAATGGAGGGCGGGGTTAGGGGGGCCGTACAAATTTTTTTGCATATGGGCCCGGGACTGACTTGCTATGCCACTGAACAGAACTGCTGAACTAATTTACAGTAGCCTATGTAACACCAGAACATTATAAGTAACTGTAATTAAATTACCTAAAAATGAACAGTAATCCCTTACTTTACTTTTTCATTGGATAAGTAATTTAATTATAGTAACGCATTACACCCAACACTGGATCTGGGTGTGTTGCTTTAAGGTTTAAACCATGATGGGGTTTCCCCGAGCCTTGCAACTATAGAGCCAAATATTGTACGCCATTCTTTGTTTTATGCTTTTCTAAATCGAAATTGTACCTGTGTCATGTGGATCATTAACCTGCTATACGTTACAATGCGAACGAGCATGACAAGCGCTCACACTGAACAACTAGCGCTCTGTCTCTAACAATTGCGTGCAAACTGTATAATACTGCTTATTATGTATGTGAAAAGAGAGAGAAAAAGAGTAGCCATACGATTCTACACCAAATCGACATCAAAGTGCATAAAGCGATGAAAATACTTATCACTGAGATGAAATGGCTGCTCTGTAGTAATGACGCGAGAATGGTGAAGATTCCAGCCATGTCTTTGATGATAGTCGCTTTGATGATATTTCTGAAACGAAATCCGAAAACAATAGAAATCCGCGAAGACAGGACCTGCTTCTGAAATTGAACAGGATTTTTCTCTCAATGCCGTGACAGCTCAATGAACATCGAATGATAGGCTGACATAAACTTAAATGACACTGTATCATTTAACATATCCCGTCTAAAATTTAAATTTTTTCATTGAAGTAGTAAATCAAACTACGCTAACATTTTCTGTGTGATTATTTAGATAATCACAATATTAGGCCTGTATATGATGGGACGGTTGATACTGGGGCTCCGATGCTCCGACACAGTTTTCAAACCACTATTGTATCACACGTTGTACTGCTTGTATCGAACAGTACCACGTGATTGATGATGTTGGAAGCTTCGAACGTCATGCAGTATCGGAAAATCAGGACAGCTGGTTTGAAAAAATTGGTGCTTCACCTGATGCATAAAAGGAAAATGCATTTAATCATGTTTTATTGCTGGGTCTCAGAGACCCCAAACAGAACATAAATGTTAAACAGCTCATCCAAAATATTTTTTCATCTAGCCTACTCACATCAATTATGATCACATCATTGTATATTTTATATTATTGATCAATATGTGAATCCATTGACCAGGCTACACATGACACGAGTTGTGGTCTCATTGTCACAAATTAATTTGATGAGATTAGACAGAACTGTATTGATCCAAGACAAGAGTGATTCCATATGTCACGGACTTCCAACGCTTTGTTTGGTCACGTGCTTTTTCAAACCGTAGATCTTGCTCCACGATGATTTAGATATGGTGCAGAAAACAAGTCTGACCACCAGATGTTGCTAATGCGCACTGTGTTAAAAGCTTCGAGTAATGAACCATTTTTCGGCACAATTTGATGAAAGCCTCAAACGCTTCAGAAAGCCTCAGTTTCCATCACTACTGTATATGCATCGTGAGAGGAACATTGCTTACGCAGTGGTTCACTGGAGATGGAGATTCTAGATAAAAACTTATCAGTAATAACAGATAATGATAAAGTCAGGCTGGATTTTAAACGAGCTATATCCTGCTCCGGAAGGGAAGGTTGGCATTAGCATCTGCGAATTCAGACATGTGTAAGTAGCCTACAGATCTTTTATACTCCAAGTGTTAGATAAAGATTGGTTAGATCAAAACTAATAGTGACGTAACATTTGAGTCTTCCCGGCAGATCTTACGCTAGAGCTTTCGTTTCTGCTAATATGACAGATATGCCTATTAGGAAAAACCTGGATGTATTAAAGAAATGACAGGAAATTAACATATTCAGTATAAGAACATTTTAAGTAAAGATAGTTTGACTTCCCATGGCACTCTGTAAACAAGTGATTAACTATACTGCCCTACAAAGCAAAAAGGCAGTAACTGCATTTTTGGTCATAAATTAGTTATTGTCATTTTCATGACATTCAAGGCATCCTTTGTTATGTGACAAAACATCTTATCTGAAATGTGTGTCGTTTTGGAGAAAAATGGTAGTTGTTTGTACAGTAACTGCAAAAAGCCCTAGTGAAACAAAGCATGAGTACAGTAACATCCATTACTGTATTCTTGTTATGTTTTACCTAACAAAAAATAACAGTGTTGCTGCGCAGTGAAGTTACTGTTTCCATGGTGAACACACACAGCTGATTTCGCGGCATCCTCGCAAGTCGCGGGACGGTTTTTACATTTGCGATTTCACCCTTCTAACTTCACACAAATTTTGTTTGAGATGGCACAAAGCCGAGGAAATAAGATGGTCGAACTGGCGTTGAAAAGAAAATACCCAGAGAATGGTAAGTAACAGTGACAGATTAAACATTAAGAGGCTAGGCTATCACAATATAAGCACTTGTCAGCTGCCAGGGCAGGACTTCCTCTCAGAGGTCCATTCAGATAGCATTATGCTAATTAACAGGCGATGTTTTAAATAGCTTTGCTTACCTGCCCCTGATCCTCCCTGCTCCTAGCTGTAACTTTATCCTCTGTAACTTCACATCATCGCCGATGCCATGTCATCATTTTGTTGATCATGTCACAAAGTTATAATCCAACCAGCGGTGGAAAAATATTCAATAACTAGAAAAGCACTCGGTGAGCACTAACCTCTGTCAAGGTAGCCTATTAGCCCAAGTTGTGGCAAAATAGTTTTTGGAGAATCTGTAGTTACTGCCTTTTTTCTTGGTATGGTGTCACGTTTTTGGTAAGTAATACAAAGCAATAATACAGTAACTGCAAAATAGGGGTAAAATATCAAATTAAATATGAGGATTGATATGTACAAAGAATTAACTAATATAAAGTAACAACAGCAACATGTCCAATAATCTACCTACAACTACTTAGGCTGGATGACAGGATAACTTTTAATTCATTTTTCTCAGTTCTGCACTCTGCGTAGTTACTGCCTTTTTGCTTTGTAGGGCAGTATAGGCTATTACTTTATTGCAGTTATGTTATCAACCAACTTTGCATGTGTGGACCATTTTGCAAAAATAACGCAACAGACAAATAAATAATCCTCTCAAGGGAGCAAACCCAAACTACGTCCTTGCAACCAAGGGAGACAACCAGTCCCCCCATCCCAAATGGAAGTGAACAAAATAGAGTAAGTTACCTTTTGAATGTAACTTGGCACTTCAAATAAAGAGTAGGTAGTGACAAGTGACTGTTAAACATGTATTTGTCATTGAATCATTCATTAAAAAGATTTGTTCAAAAACTTTGATTCATGCAGTAATGAAACAAGTGACATCTTTATATTTGAGTCATGGAATAATTTATTCAAATTGATTTTTTAATAATAATAATAATTATAATAATAATAATTCATTCAAATTACTTAATTAATTTATTAATTAATTAAGACATTATGTCAGTCTCACTTCTTTCTGATTCCGATCCGTTTTGTTTCCAGCGGCACAGGCAATAACGTCAGCCACGCGTTCTTGCTCTCTTCTCTCCGACGGTGAAGTGTATGGCAAGCCAAAGTATTCACATACGCCTGTTCAGACGTCTGATTGCAAACTGACCCGTCAAAAGTGTGCGATTTGATTGCAATCCGCGCATTCTCGACTTGGG
>RJVU01046584.1:182053-196022 GCA_003731715.1 Anabarilius grahami
TTTTTGGGAAGACCAGTGAGGAGCCCATTACAATAATCCACCCTGCTGGTGATGAAAGCATGAACAAGTTTCTCTAAGTCTTGACTGGAGACAAAGCATCTGTTACAACAGAGACACCGGAGGCAGAGATAAAAAGCAGTTGAGGTTGTTTATTGTGACATACAGCAGAGTAACAGGTGGATGGAAGAAGTACGGGATGATCTTGAGGTAGAAATGAGGTAATACTGTCCTTAATGTTGCTTTGCAGATGATGTCGGTAGGAGAAGCTGGAGACAGATGACTGGAACACTCACACACAGACAGGATGGAACACAAGGAGGAATGGAGACGATGGAGACGATGGAGATAGGTAAGTATAGCGTATAGAGTCCTTGAGGTAAGCATACAAATGGTTGTAGTACCAACGCGACCGGACAGTGAATGTGTGTGAGTGTGGGGCTTAAATGCTGGTGGTGATTGCGGTGATGATGTGCAGGTGGCGATGATTAGTATGCCGGTGATTGGGTGCGTGGGTATTGCAGTGGGGTGGAACCTGACGTGTCTGTGACAGCATCTAATTCTTGCAATATTTTTGAGATGATAATATGCTGATTTAGTTATTGATTTTACATGGCTACTGAAACTCAGGTCTGACTCCAAAATCACACCAAGATTCCTGACTTGATTTTTTGTTGTTTGACCTCTAGAGTGAAGGTACATGTTCACTTTGAGAACTTCATCTTTGTTTCCAAACGCAATGACTTCAGTTTTGTCTTTGTTTAACTGAAGGAAATTTAGGCACATCCAATTTTTAATTTCATCAATGCATTGGCACAGGGAGTCAATGGGGCTGTAGTCGTTAGGTGATAGAGCTAGGTAAATCTGGGTGTCATCTGCATAACTGTGATGTGCAATTTGGTTCTTTCTCATTATTTGGCTCAATGGCAGCATATATAGGTTGAACAGGAGGGGTGCAAGTATTGAACCTTGAGGGACTCCGCATGTCATGGATGTCCACTCAGACTT
This sequence comes from Anabarilius grahami, assembly GCA_003731715.1. Lineage (NCBI taxonomy): Eukaryota > Metazoa > Chordata > Actinopteri > Cypriniformes > Xenocyprididae > Anabarilius > Anabarilius grahami. The sequence continues at coordinate 183,059 of RJVU01046584.1, forward strand.
ATGGTCACCGATACTCACATAATAACCTCTCCCTTCTAAGTATGACCTGAACCATTTAAGGACCAGCCCAGAAAGCCCAACCCAGTTTTCGAGCCTGTCAAGAAGAATGTTGTGATCGACAGTGTCAAACGCAGCACTGAGGTCGAGTAGAACCAGCACTGATAATTTACCTGTATCTGAGTTTAGGCGAATATCATTTATTATCTTTATGAGTGCTGTCTCTGTGCTGTGATGCGGTCGGAAACCAGATTGAAAGTTGTCAAAGTATCCATTCAAGCTTAAGAACTTGTTCAGCTGATTGAAAACAACTTTTTCAATGATCTTGCCTATGAAAGGGAGATTTGAGATTGGTCTGTAGTTGCTCAATATGGTGTTATCCTTAATAACTGCAGTTTTCAGGGATTTTGGAAAAGTCCCGGAGAGAAGTGAGGCGTTTACCACTTCTAGGAGATCTGCTTCTAAACAGTTAAACACGCTTTTGAAAAAAGATGTGGGAAGTGTGTCAAGGGCGCAGGTTGATGTTTTAAGGTGCTGTACTGTTTCTTCCAAAATTTTACCATCAATTGCTTCGAAAACAGACATAATAGCTGCTTTCTGAGGTTGTGATCTGATCTGTTTTACCCCAGTGCAGCTCAAGGATGTGCTGATCGCCTTTCTGATATTATTAATTTTCTCAGAGAAGAAGGAAGCAAACTCACAACATTTGCTGTCTGAGAGCATTTCACTGGGAATCTGACTTGGGAGGTTTGTTAGTCTCTCTACAGTAGCAAAAAGAGTGCGGGTGTTGTTTAAGTTTCTGTTTATAATATTTGAGAAGAAGGTCTGTCTAGCTTTGCCTAATTCCACATTGAAAGCATGAAGGATATCTTCATAGATGTTATAATGGATTTCAAGTTTTGTCTTTCGCCACATGCGCTCAGCTTTTCTGCATTGTCTTTTCATATTGATTTTACATGGCTACTGAAACACATGTTAAACATGTAAACATGTACATGTTAAACATGTATTTGTCATTGAATCATTCATTAAAAAGATTTGTTCAAAAACTTTGATTCATGCAGTAATGAAACAAGTGACATCTTTATATTTGAGTCATTGAATAATTTTTTCAAATTGATTTTTTAATAATAATAATAATTATAATAATAATAATTCATTCAAATTACTTAATTAATTTATTAATTAATTAAGACATTATGTCAGTCTCACTTCTTTCTGATTCCGATCCGTTTTGTTTCCAGCGGCACAGGCAATAACGTCAGCCACGCGTTCTTGCTCTCTTCTCTCCGACGGTGAAGTGTATGGCAAGCCAAAGTATTCACATACGCCTGTTCAGACGTCTGATTGCAAACTGACCCGTCAAAAGTGTGCGATTTGATTGCAATCCGCGCATTCTCGACTTGGGTTTTGCTTGGGTTATGTTGCGTTTATCGTAACAAAAATGGGCGTCGAATACGTGCATTTTGAGTTGGACAAAACGCTCCTTATGAACATATAAACAGGTAAATCAAACAGGCAGTGCAAAAGTGTGTTTTAAGTGTCCTACAGGCGAAAAGAACATGCTCTTTCCTGAGTGTTCTCAAAATTGCCCGTCAAATGCATGCGCTCGCTTTTTAGGGCTTGAGTCTCTCATGTTTTAGACTGCTGTGCTATAGGTTTTGGAGTCTTGTATTATCATTAAACCCAGCCAAAACAACATGGAATTATCCAGGATAAATCTGGCAGAGGATTATAATCCAGTATAATTAAGTTTAAAAAATAACAGACAGAGCCTTGCATATGAAAACATAAAACCTTTATTTAAAATTGATGATTTACATTGCTACATTTTTACATTGCTAAGCTACAAAATATGTTATCTATTTCTGATGCAGAAAAATTAGTTCATGCTTTTATGACGTCTAGACTACATTACTGTAATGCATTACTAGCTGGTTGTCCTGCTTCCTCAATAAACAAGCTACAATTAGTACAAAATGCAGCTGCTAGAGTTCTTACCAGGTCAAGAAAATATGATCATATAACACCAATTTTATCATCTCTACACTGGTTACATATTAAGTTCTGTATTGATTATAAAGTATTGCTACTGACCTAAGGCTCTAAATGGTTTAGCTCCTGTGTACTTAACCGATATTCTATAGCCCTACAATCCTTCATGCTCTTTAAGATAACAAAACTCTGGACTTCTGTTTGTACCTAGGATATCTAGCCTAAGTCCACTAAAGGAGGGAGAGCGTTTTCACATTTGGTTCCTAAACTCTGGAATAGCCTTCCTGATAATGTTCGGGGCTCAGACTTATGGAATGCCAAGTCTGCCAATATTAAAAATAAATAAATACATAAATAAACATACAAAGTAAAGCAAAAAAAACTAAAATATATAAATAAATTTAAATAATTATTTATACATTTATTTCCTTATTTATGCATATATTTATTTTTTCCCACATTTATTTTTTCTTTTATTTATACATTTTATTCATTTCGATTTGTATTTATTTCCACATTTATTTATGTATTTATTTCCATATTTGTTAATTTCCACATTTATTAATTTTTGCATTTCTTTATTTCTACATTTATGTATTTTTACATTTCTTTGTCCGTAGGGTAATGAGGAGGGCGTGGTTTACCTCAGACATAGCAATCGAGCTCAGAGTAGGCGAGAGCGAAGCGTTGAGGCCACAGTGACATTTGTGGTGTGCCCGAAATAGTGTAGCCTACTGACGTTGATACTGGGATGAATGATATGGATGGGTAGTATAGTTAAGGAATATCACCCTAACTGTACTGTGTGTGACATGGATAGGCTACTCTTTATTCCGGACATGGCCGTAGAACATCGTCTGGTCTGAATTTGAATTTGAAAATGTCCTGCGCTGGCAAACATGAACAGCAACATCTTCAGCAGATCTGATAACAGGGATTTTGAAATGGAAGCGCTTGTTATTTCCCATTATTAATCATTTGAATGAATGGGCTTGCGTTTGATTGAGATTCGGACACCGGTCAGAACACGGAAATGATCGAACCAGCGCACAAATAGGCTACATTGAAGTCGACGCAAACATATTGATTTGAAAAGAGACCATTTGAAAAGAGACCAAAAATTCACTTCACATTCATATTTCCTACTTTTACATGCACAACGTGTGACAAACGCTTAAAATAGTACGCATATTTCAAAGATCCAAAATAGAACGAGGCATCGGTTACAGTAGAACATTTTGTTGCGTCTCCCCTCGTGGGGACGTTCTAAAACCCTTAAAGGATTAGTTCACTTTCAAAATAAAATTTCCTGATAATTTACTCACCCCCATGTCATCCATGATGTCCATGTCCTTCTCTCTTCAGTTGAAAAGAAATTAAGGTTTTTGATGAAAACATTCCAGGATTTTTCTCCATATAGTGGACTTCAATGGGCTGCAAACGGTTGAAGGTCAAAATTACAGTTTCAGTGCAGCTTCTAAGCGTTCTACATGATCCCAGACGAGGAATAAGGGTCTTATCTAGAGAAACCATCACTCATTTTCTAAAAAAAAATAAAAAAATTATATATGTTTTAACCATAAATGCTCATTTTGAACTAGCTCTCTTCTTCTCTATTAGAATTCCGGCAGTGTAGACACTGCTAAGGGTATTACTGCCCTCCACAGGTCAAAGTTTTAACAAATTGTTATATACTTGCACTAGCATATCACTGTCTAGGTACATTAAGCCACGTTAAGCGTTTTTCACGTTAAAGGGCATATTGCAGGTTAGAGCTTCAGTGATTCAATGTATAGAAAAATAATGTAGGAAATAGATTTTCTTGAAAAAACACGTATAAATACGCTACATAGGCTTCTGGAGTCATTTTTTGTGAGAATTTTACTTCCGCATCTGAAAAATGCCAAATCGGAAGTGACGTAACTGAAGGTAGCGCAATCAATATAAACAATAGGAAAACAATGGATCGCAATGACAGTTCGGACGCTGAGGAAATTGTAAATGTTTATTCATACTCGTATAAAAAACCACAGCCATACAATTAGCCTGCTATGTGGTCAAGAGAGCAGGACAGGCCAGGATTAGACAGAATAACGGTCAAATGAGACAAATTGAGCTGTTGTGTGAGGAGAACCAGTGGAGAACAGGGTAGAAGACAGGTGTTAGCTTATAGATAGCCTATACACGTTAGCAAACAATATGTAACACTGTTCTCAGATCACAATATTGTACAGATTATTATGAATCAGGCAAAAGCAAAGCTATTGGTCATAGGAGTAACGTTATTGATTACTAATAACAGAAACTAATAAACTTCCTTAATATCCATCCACACTTACGTTACGTGATACAGCGGTTTCTCATCACGACTGATTTGGTAACGTTAGTTAGCAAATGTAAAAAAAACAAAATGAAAAAAAAAACAAGACTTACAGTGCACAATTCACGTTTTCATCGAGCTGCAACTCTGACGGATCTGTGATCATGTCTCCCGCCGGAGGCCGAACATAAGTATTGTTACTGAATGTGTTTCTTGTAATGTTATCCTTTATTCATTCATTATGTGTTATGAGTTTATTCCGTGCCCATCACTGATAGTGTGAGGATGTATATGACATCATGATTATGTAGTTGTGTGAACTTGAATGTTTAGGCTATACGTTTACAGTCAAGTTTATTGTAGCGAAGGCTACCTTGAAGATGATAAAGACTGGTTTCGGATAGGTATAACAGTGTACCAGGTGTGTCGGTCAGAACACGACAGAGAATGAAGTGATGAACTTGAACTGGTTTAATATGGCAATTATGTAAATGTATATCAGAGGGGGGAGCCAACCATTAACATGACCCTAAACAATGCTTGCTTGAATATGCAACAACTCCAGTTACGATGAAGAAGGCCACAGCGAGCCAGTTGGGCCTCCTGAGGTCGAATCCAAGGGAATTAACAAGTTCTGAGGAAACAGTGGTTTCAGCAAGCAAGCAGTAATGGAGATGCTGGAGTACGAGAGGCTCGTGTGGTTGAGTATATGTAGTAATGTCCTTTCTTGAATGTGTTTGTACAGAGTCTTGATCAGATGGGAGTGTAACATATGAATTGTGCTGATATTTGTTGTGGTTTGCCTGTAACAGACAAAGAGCAGCACTCTAATAACAGTAAACACATTATAACAGCATTAATATACAAACTATTGACTCCTCCCCTCACATATATGAACACATAATATAATCACATACTGACCAGCATTAAATCACTCACATTAACTCACAATTACGTCTTCCATCGTTTTACTATTATTATTTATCAACATGAATTATTACAAGATTATAAACTGATCTCTGCACTGTAGATAGACATGCAAGTTATGAGATATAGCACGGACAGATTATCTATATGAATTAGCATCCTGCTGTAACATTACACTACCAATAACTGCGTCATAACATGACAACAAGTGTAGATCAGCAAATAAAGTTATATTCCTGTACTCACTCTTATTAGACGCACAGCAGCACAATATACACTCGATCTGAGGCTGGTAACCAATGTTATTAGTCTTTTCTAGCGCCTGTGTATGCGACAAACTTATATGTGCAGCGGCCGATACTATACGATGATTGCCCGTGCTGAATTGTTTTGCTTTGCGAGCTCATGTGCACGTCGTACTTTCATAATAAAAGTCCCCGCATAATGTGAAGCGCTACAGCGCTCCTAATCCTCTTGATAGCCTTTTGCACATTTATACATGGTATGAATGAAATTGGAGTACATTACCAGCACATAATTCAAAACTGTTTTGTGTGAGTGTGAGACTGTATTTGTGAACATAATTTGTATTCATCAGTGTTGAAATTGATTCAAGTAAAAACGGCGAAGAAGCATCGCGTGTGTAAGTTTATTCATTTAATATAATCATTTACAGTATTACAATGTTGGACTCCATCATATCGCCAGGATGATAATCCTCCGGTCTATAATGAACGTGTTGTAAGCAGATGCAGAAGTGAAGTCCCTTCTCTTCACCTGCACAAAACACACCAGCACGGAAGATAGCAGCGTCCTTTTTCTTGTTAGTAAACCTCTGGACTCGACGTCCTGACAGGCTGGAGTTTGTGCAGCCTCCACAAACACAATAATTTACCATGACGATGATAAATAGAATACAAAAACTACCGAAAACACACTGATTCACGACCGCTGTTACTGAATACCACTCTGCACTGGGTCAACACAGAGCTCGGCAAACGACTCCCTTTAGTGGCATAAAATGACGCGATGCTAAAACAACTTTATCTACTAAATTCATGCCCTTATGTCCTGCAAAACATTTTTAACCCATTTTTAATAAATAAGGTTATATATTAATCTCGAAAAATTTTTTTAACCTGCAATATGCACTTTAAGCGTTTTGGAATCCTCATGAGGGGGGGACGCGACTAGACAAAATGTTCCAATGCCTCGTTCTATTTTGGATCTTTGAAATATGCATATTATTTAAAGCGTTTGTCACATGTTGTGCATGTAAAAGTAGAAAATATGAATGTGAAGTTAATTTTTGGTCTCGTTTCAAATGCATTGATCAATATGCTTGCGTCACTTCACTGTAGCCTATATGTGTGCTGGTTCGATCCTTTCCATGTTCTGACCGTTATCCGAATCTCAAATCGGATTGAATGCATTTTGCATCTGAGCTCGATTGCTATGTCTGAGGTAAACCACGCCCTCCTCATTACCCTACGGACAAAGAAATGTAAAAATAAATAAATGTAAAAATAAAGAATTGTAAAAATAAAGAAATGTAGAAATGAACAAATATGGAAATACATCAATTAAAAAAATGTGGAAATAAATAAAAATCGAAATGAATAAATAAATGAAAAATAAATAAATATGCATAAATAAGGAAATAAATGTAAATAATTATGTTTTTTTGCTTTTCTATGTGTATTTATTTATTTATGTTTGCTTTTTTACATTTCTTTGTATTATTATTTATTTATGTATTTATTTATTTTTAATTTTGGCAGACTTGGGATTCCATACAGACTCGCTCACCCAGTTTAAGATTAAAGATGCATCTCTTTAGCCTAGCATTCACATAATGCAGCTCATATTAGATCAATTGCACATGACTATCTTTGCTTAATGTTATGAACAGCAGCTACGCTAATTATTCTCCATTTGCTTTTCTGTTTTATCTCGGGACGCCTGTCCCGAGGTGACTAGAGAGTACATCAGCTTCAGTTTGGATCCAGCCTCTTGAGAAGACCTCAGATAACCAACACCTTTGAAGAGACGGCACCAACTCCTGCGAGGACTTCAGATGACGCAACATCTGGATCAACATGCACATTCCCAAATTTCTATATATCCTAATTATTGTTAATATGTAATTCATTATTTCCAGGAGCTCATTGCTTCTACCTTCAATTAAACTGTTAACAGTGATTGTAAATTAAATTGCCTAAATTATTCAATGTTAGCTACTGCATGATTATATGTACATTTCTGAAACCAAATACATTGGACAGTCACCTCCGACATAGATTCTCTAAATTGTAATATTGTGAAAAGCGCTATACAAATAAATGTGAATTGAATTGAATGATTTAAAAAGATAATAAAAGATAAAAGATTCTTTCTTTTTTTTTTACATTTATAAAGGGTATTTTTAATCATTAAATTAACTTTTATTTTATTTTAAATCTTAAATTTGATCAATAAATTAAATTAGAATAATAAGACACTATGGCACTATAACCAATCAAATTAAATCACACAGAAAAAGTTCCACTCCTTTAAATATTTTTTGAATCTACAAATAAGAAATGGGGGAAAAAAATATTTGACTTTTGAACATGGCAGCATGGCGGCAAGTGACCGTCTTAATGAGTGAGTCATTGAGTCATTCAATCAAACGGCTGATTCATTCAAGAATGAAACAGTTGTTTATGAATGGGCAAGTGAATCTTCAACTCAACCGATTCGTTCAAAATGCTGAATCATTTAGTAATGAAACAGTTAAGTGTTGCTGTGAGATGATGGTTCTGCTGTAATCTTTGTTTGGAACTTAAACAAATCTGTAAATATTGCACTCTAAAAAATGCTGGGTTAAAAACAACCCAAGTTTGGTTGAAAACGGACAAACCCAGCGATTGGGTTGTTTTAACCTAGTGGTTGGGTTAAATGTTTGTCCAACGTGCTGGGTAGTTTTATTTAACCCAACTATTGTTTGAAATTACTATATGGCTGGCTTAAAATGAACCCAAAATAGGTTGGAAACTAAAAATCATACACATATTAGAGGCAGCAATAATTGTTATGAATGGAGACTCAGGCAGGGGATCCAAATGCAGCGTTTTATTAAGGTAAGAGTGGTCGTACAGGCAGGGTCGAAACAGGAGCAGACAGGTACAGCAGATGGCAGACAGAATCGTAATCCAAGGACAGGCAGAGGTCAGGGCTGGCAGATATCACTCAGAGGTCGGTATACAAAGCAAGGGTCAGGACAGGCAGCAATGGGTCAATAAACAAGGAACAGACAGGAACGGTAACAAGAAGCAGGCAGACAGTAAACACGGGAACGCTCGGAATTGCAACAACAGTTAACAAGACTTCGCGATCTGATGGTGTGAGTGAGAGTCCTTTTATAATCCAGGTAACAAGCTGCAGCTGGGTGTGGTGATTAGTGAGGAGTGTGTGCATGGCTGTATGTGGCAACAGGTGATTGGTGTGGAGTGAACATGTGACTGACAGGGAGAATTATGGGAAGTGTAGTCCGGGGAGTGACAGGAGCAGACGGTGATCGTTACAATAATAATCAAAAGAAGAACATTTATTAATAAGCAATTTAATAAATTTTTTGTTTAATTATCATTCATTAAACTTAGTTTTTTTTTTTTACAATCGCTAGGACCCATTTTTCAATACTTGGGTCACTTTTTCAAAACTCTTCACACAGTGAGCACAACAGAAATCTATGTGGGACAAACTGTGGATCATTTATCATCGCTTTGGCACAAAATGCATTCAATCACCACATCTTTCAAATTACATTCATTCTTTTCTCACTTCGACACAACAAACGCCAAAACTCAGTGTACCTACAAGCCAATTTGCACATGCTTACATACTGTTTTCAAAACTGCTCAACTTAAGTTCAAAACAGTAACATAATACAAAACTGAATAAGAGAATATTGTAATGAAATATATTCTGAATCTAAAAAATAAAAATTCTATCAAAGCAATTAGATGAAACTGAACACCTACATAAGCATTGGTCTTTCAGTTTCATTATAATCCATTCAAAGGGGAAAACTTCTGAATAATTTTGTACTGTTATGTAAACATGGTTGATGTAACAAACTGCAGTGAATTATAAACGATAGAAAGTGTTATTCTTGTTTTGTTAAGAAATTTTACAAAACATTGTATAATGCTACCTGAGGTTAGTGTTTTTTAGATCTGTTTTATGACTGACAAAGTACGTTTGCTGGATGGAAACTTTTGCTAGTGCACTGGAAGAATGACTTGATTTAAGACATGAATTAGATAGTGCATTTTGAATGTGAAATTAACTGCTGTGCCAAGATGGAATTGGTTGGAAGACCTGTGTGAAGAGTTTTGAAAAAGTGACCTAAGTATTAAGAAATGTGTCCTAGAGATTGTAAAAAGCTGTAATGTTCATTTATTAAACATATTAATGTTAATTTCCAACATACTGTATTTTGGGTTCATTTTAAGCAAGCAATAGAGTAATTTTTAAACAATAGTTGAGTTAAATAAAACTACCCAGCAGGTTTAACCCAAACATTTAACCCAACCACTGGGTTAAAACAACTCATTTGCTGGATTAAAACAACACAATTGCTGGGTTTGTTCATTTTCAACCCAGCTTGGGTTGTTTTTAATCCAGCATTTTTAGAGTGCAATATTGACTGATTTGTTTTAGTTCAAGTCAAGTCAAGTCACCTTTATTTATATAGCGCTTTTTACAATGCAGATTGTGTCAAAGCAGCTTTACATTGATAACTGGTACATAATTTTGGCTGCACAGCAGCTCTTAAAGAATAGTGTCAATGCAGGCAGATCAGAAGCACTGTTGAATAAATGTCAAGAATACTGTTGAATATCAAATGTAAAGTCAAATTTCAAGTGTCCCCAACTAAGCAAGCCAAAGGCGACAGCGGCAAGGAACCCAAACTCCATCAGGTGACATCAGGTGGCAAACAGGTGGCAAACAAGTGGCAAATAGGTGTTAAAATGGAGAAAAAAACTTGGGAGAAACCAGGCTTAGTCAGGGGGCCAGTTCTCCTCTGGCGAACAGTGCTTTGTTACGAATCAGGTTGCTATCATAAGTCTGATAGGATCGCAACAATCAAAGTGTTTATTTCAGTTCCATCCAGTTGAGGATCGTATTCATCACGCCGGTATGGACGGTTTGTTGAGGAACTGTGCTACTGGCTGTCGTGTCGATGAGGCCTTCACAATGGATGATCTAGTTGACTCGATCTCTGCTGATACTTCAGGGCTGCGTTGTGGTCATGTCCAGTTGAGGATCGTATTCATCACGCCGGTATGGACGGTTTGTTGAGGAACTGTGCTACTGGCTGTCGTGTCGATGAGGCCTTCACAATGGATGATCTAGTTGACTCGATCTCTGCTGATACTTCAGGGCTGCGTTGTGGTCATGTCCAGTTGAGGATCGTATTCATCACGCCGGTATGGACGGTTTGTTGAGGAACTGTGCTACTGGCTGTCGTGTCGATGAGGCCTTCACAATGGATGATCTAGTCGACTCGATCTCTGCTGATACTTCAGGGCTGCGTTGTGGTCGTGTCATGGCTCCGGTCCTTGGTCTCAGCTGGATACGGCCCGGATCCGGTTGACTACGGTAAACCTCGGGATAAACAGAAAGACTAATATTAGCGTAGATGCCATTCTTTTTCTGATGTAACGAGTACATCTGGTGTTATAGAAAGTGTTCCCGGTTCAGGCTGACCTATTTTATGCAGCCTAATAATCCTTTAACGGATTTGAAAATATAAATTGATAATGTGTTATGTATATGCCAGGTTAAAGATATACGTTTTTAGTCTAGATTTAAACTGACAGAGTGTGTCTGCATCCCGAACAATGCTAGGAAGATTGTTCCAGAGTTTAGGTGCCAAATAGGAGAAGGATCTACCGCCTGCGGTTGATTTTGATATTCTAGGTATTATCAGCTGGCCTGAATTCTGAGATCGCAATAAACGTGAAGGACTATAATGCATTAAGAGCTCGCTTAGGTACTGGGGAGCTAAACCATTTAGTGCTTTGTAAGTAATTAGCAAGATTTTAAAATCTATACGATGTTTAACAGGAAGCCAATGCAGTGATGACAGAACTGGGCTAATATGGTCATACTTCCTAGTTCTAGTAAGAACTCTAGCTGCTGCATTTTGTACGAGCTGTAGTTTATTTATCAAGCGGGAGGAACAACCACCCAGAAGAGCGTTACAGTAATCTAGCCTTGAGGTCATGAACGCATGAACTAACTGTTCTGCATTTTTCATTGAGAGCATATGTCGTAGTTTAGATATATTTTTAAGATGGAAGAATGCGGTTTTACAGATGCTAGTAACATGGCCTTCAAATGAAAGATTGGTATCAAAGAGCACACCCAGGTTCCTAACTGACGACGAAGACTTAACAGAGCAGCCATCAAGTGTTAGACAGTATTCTAGGTTATTGCGTGAAGAAGTTTTCGGTCCAAAAATTAGAATCTCTGTTTTTTCTGAATTTAGTAGTAGGAAATTACTGGTCATCCAGTTTTTTATATCAGCTATACATTCTGTTAATTTAGCGAATTGGTAAGTTTCGTCAGGGCGCGAAGAGATATAGAGCTGAGTATCATCAGCGTAACAATGAAAACTAACGCCATGCTTCCTAATGATATCTCCCAAGGGTAGCATGTACAGAGTGAAAAGCAACGGTCCTAGTACTGAGCCTTGCGGTACTCCATATTTAACTTGTGATTGATATGACATCTCATCGTTTACTACTACAAACTGATAACGGTCAGATAAGTATGATTTGAACCATGCCAATGCAATTCCACTAATGCCAACATAGTTTTCGAGTCTATTTAGAAGAATATTGTGATCAATAGTGTCAAATGCAGCACTAAGATCCAGTAACACTAATAAAGAGATACAACCATGATCTGATGATAAGAGCAAATCATTAGTAACTCTAATGAGAGCAGTCTCAGTACTATGGTACGGTCTAAATCCTGACTGGAAATCCTCACAGATACTACTGCCTTTTCTAGTATTTTTGACAGAAAAGTGAGATTTGAAATCGGCCTGTAATTGACTAATTCTCTAGGATCAAGTTGTGGTTTTTTAATAAGAGGTTTAATAACAGCCAGCTTAAAAGTTTTTGGTACGTATCCTAGTGATAAAGATGAATTAACAATATTAAGAAGAGGATCTATGACCTCTGGAAGCATCTCTTTCAATAGCTTAGTCGGTATAGGGTCTATGTGGATGATTTTGATGATTTAACAAGTTTAGACAATTCTTCCTCTCCTAAAGCAGTAAATGAATTGAATTTTTCTTCAGGGACACTACAATGCACTGTCTGACACAATACTGTAGTAGACGGTTGCATGGTTATAATTTTCTCTCTAATATTATCTGAGTCATTCTACGAAATAGGTGCCATTTGGGTCCCCAACGTTTGATCAGATGCATAAGGCACAAAAAATGTCCCAAAGTCAGTTTCCAAAGCTTAAGGTTATTAATTTAAGTGTTCTTTTTAACATGATATATGATAAAAAACTTTTTTTGAAGATTAGCATACTATTTTTAATTAGTTTTCAATATTACATAGCCAATTTCACATGTCCGTGTTAACCAACATGACATTTGCATCTAAAATATCACCAAATAAGTTATATATTTTTTTCAAACATATATTATTTTCA
>RJVU01046584.1:196129-206568 GCA_003731715.1 Anabarilius grahami
GGACACCACTTAGACAGCCAGCTATTGAGTGATGATAATCTGCTAACTATCTCATCACTCCTACGAACAGGAAGGGGACCAGAGCAAATTACTTCTCCTGACATTGAACTTGCGAGTTCACACACCTCTTTAATGTTAATTTTAGTGATCTCCGACTGGCGAAGTCGAACATCATTTGTGCCGACGTGAATAATAATTTTAGAGTATTTACGATTAGCATTAGCCAGCACTTTTAAATTTGCTTTGATGTCAGGTGCTCTGGCTCCCGGCAAACATGTAACTATGGTGGCTGGTGTCTCTATTTTCACGTTCCGTGTAATAGAATCGCCAATAACTAGGGCACTTTCAACAGGATTCTCAGTGGGTGCGTCACTGAGTGGGGAGAACCTGTCTGATGTTCTTATTGGAACGGAAGAGTGGTGTTTTCCGCGGCTAGGCCGCCTCACCATTACCCAAGTGCCCTGCTGCGCGGGCTCTACAGCCGGAACCGAACAATGTACAGAGTTCACTAAGCTAGTCGCATCCAAAACAGTATCTGAAGCCCCTGCATTCTTACTATCCTCGATTAAAGTTTGGATGCGTGTCTCTAATTCTGAGATTCTCTCTGTCAGCCTGACTATTTCCCTACATTTATGACATGTAAATCCCTCGTCGCTGACAGAGAGAGCTATACTGAACATGTGACAAACTGAACACGAGATAACACTGGGAAAGGATGACATGACTCACCGTGTTTGTAGACTGATCTGAATTACCACAGCTGTTTGATGAACGCGTTGAAAAAGGAGGGCGCGAGACTGATGACAAGTTAACAAGCTAGCGAGATGCAAACACGTTGTAACAGCGATTTAGATTCAAAGATTACAAGCTAGCGATGTCAGTTTAATGTGGTAGGCAATAATAATAATATAAGCAACAATAATTTAAAGTAAGAGATTCAATAAAAGTAAGAGAAAACAAAGCTATACGGAGACGCAAAACACCAGCAGCGAGGCAGAGGCAGACAGGGATTAACAAAGATTACAGCAGAACCATCATCTCACAGCAACACTCAACTGTTTGATTACTAAATAATTCAGCGTTTTGAACAAATCGGTTGAGTCAAAGATTCAATGGCCCATTCATAAACAACGGCCCCATTCTTGAATGAATCAGCCGTTTGAATGAACGACTCAATGACTCACTCATTAAGACTCACTTGCTGCCACCCACTGGCGGTTTAGTTGTTCAAAAGTCAAATATTTTTTTCCCCAATATTTCTTATTTGTATATTCAAGAAATATTTAAAACAATTTCTTAATTATTTAAAGGAGTGGTACTTTTTCTGTGTGGTTTAATATGATATCGTTATAGTGCCATAGTGTCTTATTTTAATTGAATTTATTGATCAAATTTAATAATTTGAAATAAAAGATGAAGCATACATTTAATTAATGATTAAATAATCCCCTTTATAAAAGGTAAAAAGGGTTATCTTTTTAAAAGATCGATTTTAAAGAAAAGTTTTGTGTTTTCATATGCAAGCTCTGTCTGTTTTTTTTTTGTGTGTTTATTTTAAACTTAATTATACTGGATTATAATAACTCAACAGTTAAAATCCGCTGGCAAATTGATCCTCGATAATTCCATGTTGTTTTGGTTGGGTTTAATGATAATACAAGAGTCCTAAACCTATAGCAGTCTAACATGACAGACTCAAGCCCTAAAAAGTGAGCAAATGCTTTCGACGGGCAATTTTAAGAACACTCTTTTCGCCTGTAGGACACTTCAAACAAACTTTTGCACTGCCTGTTTGATTTACCTGTTTACATGTTCAATAACGAGCGTTTTGTCCGACTCAAAACGCACGTATTCGACGCCCATTTTTCTTATGTTAAACGCACGTCGGGGTTTTGCTGTTAAATCGCACGCTTTTGACGGGTCAGTGTGCAATCAGACGTCTGACCAGGCATATGTGAACACACACCTGCACGGGCGCCTCCTCTCTCTCATTCGTCTCATTCGCTCTGGTAGTGCTTGTTTTGCGCATAATTTTAGTCATTCCCGTATCGCAAGCCAAGAGGGTAAGAATTACTCTATAGATTAATCGCGTTTACAGTCAAATGCCATCAAATACGGCGTTTTAAACAGTATTTGCGCCGCAAAATACACCGTTGTGATTACAAACGGCATAAAAAAACGTGCGAAAATGGCCTACGTCAATGACGTTGTATTTGGCGGTGTTTTTGTGTGCATGGAAAGTGCCGCATTTTACGCCATCCATCTTGCCATATGACGCCGTAAAAAAGCCGTTTTGGTTGCACAGCGCGCGCATCTTGCATGGGTCACGCACCCACTGATTTCCTTGCTAAGATTTCATGTTCAGCAATACCTACCCCATTCTATGTATTCAACTTATTACCCAGATACTTTTCACACTTGCAAAAAAACTGAACACTAGCTTTATGTAATATTTCCAAAACGAGGAATTGTCTCTAGTATAACAGAAGCGAGATAGTGTTTAAAAGTTGTGCACCATGTGGTAGCCTAGTTGATAGCCTGCTTGTTAAAGTGCCCGACTCCCAAGCCGCATCGATCGCTGGTTCGTGGTCCGTTCTTAGCAGGTCTGGTTTGAAAGTGTGTATTTGCTATGTTAAAGAAACAAAAAGAGCCTAATCTTTTTTCTGCAAGCTGATTTGATATCCACCTTGTTTTGTTTATCTATTAAAATATTGTAGAATTTGGTGTTTCAGTTACATTGTCAATATTAGAAAATAGTACGTCATAGTAATTATTTTTTATATGATAAACATATTCATAGGCCATTGAAAGACAACATCCAGCTGATAGAGCTATATCATAATATCCATTAGAACTCATTTGAAATTTGCAATCCCAAAATAATAACATTATAAAAAAACTAACATTATATATTTTCATTAAGAAAACTTTCCTGGGTAACCAAAAATAAAACAATAATAAAAACGTTTTGGGAACCAAAAACCAACATTCTGGGAACCAAAAATTAATGTTCAGGGAACGTTCTGAAAATTGTTAGCTGGGGAGACGGTGTCATCCGTCACTTGGTCAGTTGCTAGGTGAAGAGGATGACCTCATCCAGAAGTACATAATAAGTATCAAGAACAGTTACTGTTCTGGGCTGCGTTTCTCAAAAGCATCGTGAGTAAAGGCTGGTTCACACTGTGCGATTTTGGCCACGATTTGGTCGTCTGAGACAAATTTTGCAAATCCTAAAAGATTCCTATAATCCTAGCCTAAAATCTGTAGTCTTTGATCACTAGTTTGACATGTTCACAGATAGCCGGTTAATGACCGTTAAGATCAAATTTTACCTCCGACGGAATTCTGGCAGTGTCAGGAGATTTGGCGCACAATTCTCCAGTGTGACTCTTACGGCGAACGTCAAATTGTCTTCGTTTTTCAAGACAAGCCGTGATCAAAATTAACGCTAGAGATGTCTTTGTTAGCCACCATTTCAATCCCGTGTGTAATGCAGCTCACAGTCACTGAACATGTATGGGTTGATGATGTAAAACTCTGGACAAGTTTTCATGCGCGCGTCCGTTTTTAACACGTCTTGACTGTCGTACAGTCTGACATAAATGACAGCTGAGATCACAGTGTGACATGAGGATCATGTTCGGTTTAAAATGCCGTATTTGATGACAAGCAACCATCGTAAAGTACTATTATAAATCGTACAGTGTGCACACGGCTTTAATCGTGGAGACCATTGTTGCTAATTGGTACTACGATAGCTAAAATGATAGCGCATATGCTATTTATGATGCTTTTGAGAAATGCACCCCTGGATGCATTTTGTACCTACATGTTTTGTTAAAACCTTAAATCAACATTATAGCTAATGCTGGAAAGATTTTTAAGATAAAATACATGTTTGTTTTATAGTGTGAGAATGGAGATGTGCAGCAATATCTCTTGCAGCACATAGCCTTCTGAAAATTTTTGTCTGCAATGAGGAGGATTAGCATTGTTTTGGAGGGCCAGCAAGTCGTGTTTGCAATCTGGGTAAAACCTGTGCAGTTCTTCTTGGACTCACTCACACAGTTCCTGAGTTTCGGTTAATTTATGAGACGCGCTCCATTTCATGTGCAACAAAGGTGATCGCGCCGGCGCCTCCATGTCATGATTAGGCCTATTTTGTCTGCTATATTTGCTTATTATTTATATTGGTTGATGAAACATGGATTAAAATTAAGATACAATTTATACAAAACAAAATTCATTTTAAAGAAAGGCTTTCTACAAAACAAAACTTAATGAAGTGGTCAAAATCATGTCTGACCCATTCAATGTCTCCTGACATATTGCGCATCTTATGATCCTATCTTACTCATGCTGTTCTCTTTCCATAATCAATATAGAAAAAAAACAAAAAAACAACATTTAAACAAATAGGCTACTTGTGTTTTTTTTTACTTAAATTCATGTTTTATTCATATTACATTGTATCCAATATATTTTTGTAACATGAAGATTAAAATATTTTTGCCCTTTCGATCGTCCAGTTTAGAGTAAAACAAATGACTTGGAAAAAAAGTCCACTGTTTGTGGGAGAAGTTCAGTCTGAACTTCTAAAATAATTTAAAAGATAAAACATAAGGTTTCTGGTCTATGACAAGGTCAGCCTGGTCTTTGGTCAGACAAAGACTGACTATGAAGGGAGAACTATATAGTGACTCAAACAAGATGATTATTGACGTGCACCTGAACGGAATGAACTAATAATGAGGAGCGGGATAACTGAACAAAGGAACACGTGACAATTGTAAACAACCTGAAAGTTCATGGTGACTAAGAATGAATATAACTGATAATAATATTAGTAGGCCCCATTAACATTAATCATTTGGGATGCTTCCCTCATTTTCTCTGTTAGTCGAAAATATAAAATTAGGCTATTTCACATATGGTTTCAACGTGTCTGAAGCTCCAAACTATAGGCTAATTTTGCTGCTTGTTTGCACCTTACTGTGTCCACTTTTTTCCTGATTAATCTGCTTGCTTGACTGCCCCATTAACATTAATCATTTGGGATGCTTCCCTAATTTTCTCTGTTAGTCAAAAATATAAAATGATGCTATTTCACATTGTGGCGACCAGGGCGGGCGAGAGCCACGAGGGAACGGCGCGAGGCCGGTGGCGCAAGAGTTAACGAGCTCCACCTGGGAGGCGCACCGGCCTTGAGTCTCTCACGGAGGAGCTCCGGGGGCATTAAAGGAGGAGCGGCGACAGTGAAGGACGAGAGAGGACCAGACCTGGATGTTATTTTATGTTTTATTATGTTTGTGTGGCCGGCAGACGTCCGCGAGGGTCTGCCGGCATTACTTTCGTTTTGTATTTGTTTATTTTGGAATTAAAGTTTTGTTAAATGTTCACCGGTTCCCGCCTCCTTCTTCCCGTATATACGAACTGTGTTACACACATATTTGGATAATTATTTAAAACCCAGCAGATCTTCCATTTGGTGTCGTGGACACTGGGTCTCTCAAAGCCTCGAATTCAACATGAATTCAGAACAAGAAAATGTCTTAATTTCATGTCGTGGGACTAGCCTTTATTAATTTATACATCGATCAACGTCATTTTGATGGTGTTTATCAATCACGATACACCTACCATTTGCAGGAGGATGCTTGCCTTACTTGTGAGCCCCGCAGTGTCCATTTTTAGCTTCCCGTTGTGACAGTGGAACGCTCAAGTTTACTTTAATACTCTAATTGAATCACAACAAACTATAGGCTAAATTGTTGAAAAGGCATTGCCTACAAGTCTCAGAATACATGTTTGACCAATGTTTTACAATATAAATTATGTAGGAACAGTATTTGATTAATTTCTGACAAGAGTGTGCATCAAACAAAAGAAAAAGAAAAAAAAAGCTAAATGTTAAATGAAATAATGATATCCTATCCTCATGTCTTGAATCAGAATTAAAATGTTTATTTTCTAATTAAATTAAATATATATATATCGCAATAATATACTAGTTTCTATGTTGATGGAGTTATCTGGTCTCTAGCAGCTAAAAGTTTATCAGAAAAGGCATTTTTTGCATAAAATTTGGTTAGACTTGATATTCTTTATTTATTTTTGGGCTTACATTTACATTTACATTTATGCATTTGGCAGACGCTTTTATCCAAAGCGACTTACATTGCATTATTCTATACATTTGTATCCAAGTATGTGCAATCCCTGGGATCGAACCCATGACCTTGGCATTGGTAGTGCCATGCTCTAACCACTGAGCTACAGGAAAGTCTGGGCTAAAACATATTTATTTATATATTTTTAATAAAAGAAAAACATAATAATTCTGTACATTTTCATAATACATTTAAACTTAGTGATTCCACTTCAGCAATAATTTGCCAAATGTCTTCTTTCAAAATAGACCTTAGATCTGTATTCCAAAGCATTCATGAATTACAACCATTTAGTTTGCATGTCGTCTACACTAGAAAAAAAAAGAAAACTTGCAAAAAAAGATTATTTCTTTAACATAGCAAATACACTCTTTCAAACCAGACCTGCTAAGAGCGGAACACACCAGCGATCAATGCGGTTTGGGAGTCGGGCACTGATTTGTTGCACAACTTTTAAACACTATCTCGCTTCTGTTATACTACGATTTCTCATTTTGGAAATATTACTTAAAGCTAGTTTTCAATTATGTGAAAAGTATCTGGGTAATAAGTTGAATACATAGAATGGGGTAGATAATTGCTGAACATGAAATCTTAGCAGTTACATTAAAGTATGATAAAGAGGTGTGATCTTTAATTAATGTTTAATGTTAGTAGAGATGAAAATATCCAAAAAGTTATAGGCTATTGTACATAAATATATCCTATCAATTCATAGGCACTCCTTTGGTTAAATTGATCCGTGCTGAATTGGTCTGGTCTGACTCAGTTTACCATTGATTGGGTGAAAACCATTCAAACCTACTGGCTGTGGAAATCAGTGGGCGTGACTCATTATACTATAAGCAAAACGCCGTAAAAGACATGCACTCTGTGCAACCAAAACGGCCTTTTTTTTACGGCATCAAATGAACGAGATGAACGGTGTAAAAAGCTGTGCTTTTCTTGCACACTAAAACGCTGTTAAATACGGCATTAATGACGTATTTACATGTTTGTTATGGCGTTTGTAATCACAACGGCATATTTTGATGCACAAATATTGTTTAAAACTCCGTATTTGATGGTGTTTGACTGTAAACGCCTTTAATCTATAGCGTAATACTGGCCCTTTTGGCTTGCCATATTCCCATAGGTTTCGTGCTCACACCAAAAGCGCACGTACCACTGATCTATATTAGTGGAGCGAACAAGCCACGCTCAGTCTCAGAGACAGAAGTCAATGCTGTTTGTATATGCTGTCAATTATAGTTCTTAGAAAGAAAATCGGAATCGGCAAAAATAGGTATCGGCAGATCACACTATCAAAAAATTGGAAATCAGAATCGGCTAAGAAAATTGCAATCTGTGCATCTCTAGTTCCAACGAAAGCCACAGCAGAACTGCGACTCATATCGATGTTTCGAGAACGAATCTGTGGCTGTGAAAAACATACAAAAATACAGCCAAAAATATTGCTTCGTTACTGAATGAATGACTCGATGACTCACTCATTAAGACAGTGACTGGTGTTTTTACACTCTAAAAAATGCTGGGTTAAAAACAACCCAAGTTGGGTTGAAAATGGACAAACCCAGCGATTGGGTTGTTTTGACCCAGCAGCTGGGTTAAATGTTTGCCCAACCTGCTGGGTAGTTTTATTTAACCCAACAATTGTTTACAAATTACTATATGTCTGGCTTAAAATGAACCCAAAATAGGTTGGAAATTAAATATCAGACTCATAATTACTAGAGGCAACAATAATAATCATTAATAAGCAATTTAATAAATGTTTATTGTTTAAATATTATTCAAAAAAAATATTAATAAATGTTTGTTTATTAAACATATTAATAAATGTTAATTTCCAACATATTTTGGGTTCATTTTAAGCAAGAAATACAGTAATTTTTAAACAATATTTGGGTTAAATAAAACTACCCAGCAGGTTGGGCAAACATTTAACCCAGCCGCTGGGTTAAAACAACCCAATCGCTGGGTTTGTCCATTTTCAACCCAACTTGGGTTGTTTTTAGCCCAGCATTTTTTAGAGTGTAGTTTAATATTTAAAAGTATTACTCGTTTTAACATCATTGCTTATTTCTCTATTGGACATTTTTAATTTAAAACAATATTTATTTTATAAAGGTATTTATAACGGTAAAAGAAAATAAAAAAAAGCACTTTAATGCACAATCAGTTTAAGGGGGAAAATACTGTCCCTTAATGGTAAAGGTGTGACTGCAGCAGTCTACGTGGAAGAGAGGGGGTATGCAGAAGGATGTTAAATGCCTCAGGGGGTATACGCGACTGTAAAAAGTTTGGGAACCACAGCTGTAGTGAATTTAAAAACAAGCAGGCAGCTAATAATCACACTTAATTATTAGTTTATTTATTGCAAGCCATCATCATTTAAAAAAAAAACCACTGGTTTATTATTTTAGTTAGTAGTTTTGTAGGCCTACTATGGATTCTTTAGGACAAGTAATTAAGTTGGGAATGGGAACATGTCTTTTTTTTTTTTTTTGTGACACCTGTGCTCCTTGTTATTTTTTTACATTTTCCATTGGTAGCCCAAAATTTGATTGTTACGCTATAATAAAAAAAGACTGAAAATGTGAAGTTGCATATCAGCTTTATGTGACTTTAGTGAAATTGCTATACCTGAAGAAAATAAAATGGCCTAATTTGATCCTACAGTGTTGCTACTCTGCACATGCTTTTTGATCATTACAAATAATAATGCAAAATGATTATCTTAGAATAGAAGATATGCTGTCTCTCGCATCACATCAATTATCAATAGTTATGTACGTAGACTTGAAGAGGATTCTTTTTTTTCTGTCTCTGACTTGACTGTCTTATTTGGACTCGGTCTTGACTCAAACCTCTTTGGACTTGGACTTGACTTGGACTCGAACCTCTTTGGACTCGGTCTTGACTAGTTCTGGACTTGGACTTGTCTTGGACTCGACAAAGGTGGACTTGACTACAGCCTTACCTGTCCAATTGATGTGCATGGACCAAGAACAGCAGTCCCTCGAGGCCTACACCCGGAGATTTCAACAGCTGGCGTACCTCACTCACTTTCCAGACCGTTCACTGATTATATTCTACTTGACCAGCTTGAACAAGGAGTGGAAGGTACGCCTATCCAGGGGCAGTCGTGGCCTAATGGATAGAGAGTCGGACTTGTAACCCAAAGGTCATGGGTTCGAGTCTCAGGTCCGGCAGGGATTGTCGGTGAGGGGAGTGAATGTCCAGCGCTCTCCCCACCCTCAATACCACGACTGAGGTGAGACCCTTGAGCAAGGCACCGTACCCCCAACTGCTCCCCGGGCGCCGCAGCAATGGCTGCCCACTGCTCCGGGTGTGTGTTCATGGTGTGTGTGTTCACTGCTGTGTGTGTGCACTTGGATGGGTTAAATGCAGAGCACAAATTCCGAGTATGGGTCACCATACTTGGCCACATGTCACTTCACTTTCACTTTGACTATCCAGTGTGGGTCCTCTGGGGAGTTTCACTGAGCTTGTGGAGTGGGTGCTGGAAAACCACAGTGCTATCAACAGCGAAGGATTCCAACCCCACTCCCACCACTCCAGAATCTATTCCATCACCTGAGTCCATTCCAGAGTCTCGTCCCAAGACGGCTGCCACCCCAGAGTCTCTTCCCAAGATGGCCACCACCCCAGAGTCTCTTCCCAAGATGGCCGCCACCCCGGAGTCTCGTCCCAAGATGGCCGCCATTCCAGAGCCTTGTCCCAAGGTGGCTGCCATTCCAGAGCCTCATCCCAAGATGGCCGCCATTCCAGAGCCTCGTCCTCCCAACCTGCGGAGGACCTATGGTTAATTGACTTTTGGTCAGAGCCAATACCAGCCCCTGACCAGAGTCCAGTGATGGCTCCAGCCCCTGACCAGAGTCCAGTGAAGGCTCCAGCCCCTGAGTCTGCTCCAGCCCCTGCCACAGAGGGGCTGGAGTGAGTACAGCGCAGTGAGTACAGCGTTGACCATCATGGCTACGGCTCATTGGTGTGTGTGGGCCGCCCAAGAAAATTTTGCGGGGGGGCTACCCGTCTACAGCCAAGGAAGCCGTCCCTGAACTGCCGGCTCCGCCCTGGCCCCCGGAGCTGCCGGCTCTGCCCTGGACCTCTGAGCTGCCAGCACCACCATGGGCCCCAGAACTGCCCAAACCTCCCTGGATCCCTGTACCACCGGTATCACCCTGAAGATTCCTGTCCTGCCTAAGACTCTCCTAGTCAGCCTCCAGAGCGCCCACCCTCCCTCCC
>RJVU01046584.1:211839-224977 GCA_003731715.1 Anabarilius grahami
CAAAAAAAAAAAAATTTCACTTGTAGATGTTACTACACTTTGAGTGGAGTTAACCCCTGAAAGGGCGAAGGCCCTATTGTTTTCCTTAGGTAAATATTTTTTTTAACTTTTGGGCATTTTTAACATGCCCCAAAACTCTTGAAACTTTGCACAAACCTAGGAATCGTCAGCCATCAGGGCCGTGCACAAGTTGTCTTAGGGGGTCGTGGGTGGGCTCTTGTGGCGGACTCTTGCTCTGGAAATTTATATACTGCTCCTAGGGAATTCATCCAAATTGAGTCAGCATGAAGACAAGACATTGAGAATGCTAAATTGATAGTGGATTTTTGATATCTCGAATAGTTTGGCAGTGGCACTGAATTAAATTTATGGCAAGAAACAGGAAACACGAAGTGTGTTATAACTTCTGCATACATTAACTGATTTTGATTAAACTTCAGCTGTGTGTTCTTAGGAGGCTGATCATATGGATGTGAATATTCAAAGTCATATAATCAAAGTCATAGCCACCAACTGGAGGCAGGAATTGTATCACTTTCAAAATGCTTATTTTTAATGCTTATTTTTACTCGATTTGCTTTAGTCTTCGTCAGAATAATGTCAAGACACAGCAGCACCTGTGAAATGATTCTTGATATCTTAAATGCTGTTGCCATGGCAACACATCAAACTTTTATAATATTCTTGGGTGTTTTTGAGGCTCTTAGCATGCTACAATTTGCATGAAACTCAACACACACTTTTATAATATTCTTGGTTGTCGGCCAGTAGACATAGGTAAAGCCTTAGAAATGGGCGGGGAGGAAGGGCTCTATAGCGCCACCTTTTGAGAAAAGTTGGGGGGTTAGTTTTACCTACAGTCACCAAACTTGGTACATAAATTGTTCTTGTCAAGCCGGATAACTTTCTAATTTAGAGTCATCAGCTCCGACCAACAGGAAGTTAGATATTTTGGTTTGAATGTATTTTTTTTTTATGTGGTTATTGCAGCGTCAAATGCCAAAAGCTCCATCAGTTTTTACTTTCAGTTTCTGTAGTGAATAATTGACTGGCATTTGAGACTTCTTCACCAGCATAACTCTCGCGCAAAGTTTGTTTGACAAAATTAGTCAGACAAAAACTGAGCTCCTGGAACATAAGGGACATCACTGCTATGGCAGTGGAGAAAATTAGCCAGACAAAAACTGAGCTCCTGCGGGAACCTAAGGGTTACTGTTCATTTTGTAAGTAATTTAATTGCAGTTACTTATAATGTACTTGCGTTACATAATGTAAATTAGTTCAACGGTTATATATAAATCAATATATACAGACAATATTCTAGATTTGCTGTGTTTGACAGAAACCTGGCTAAAACCAGACGATTACATTTCTTTAACCGAGTCTAGCCCTCAAGGTTACGATCATCGACACTATCCTCGTCAGAAAGGCAAAGGGGGAGGTGTTGCTGTAATTTATACTAATATCTTCAGTATTACTCAAAAGCCTTTCAAATATAATTCCTTCGAAGTGATGGTGCTTTATGTAACATTATGTAAGTTGACATTTGTGCTGGCTACTGTATACAGGCCACCAGGGCACCATACAGACTTTATCAAAGAATTTGCTGATTTTCTATAATACTAGCTGCGGATAAAGTCCTTGTTGTTGGTGATTTTAATATCCATGTAGATAATGATAAAGACGCATTGGGATTGCCATTTACAGACATTCTAAACTCTACTGGAGTTAGACAACACGTGTCAGGACCCACTCATTGTCGTAATCATACTTTAGATCTAATATTGTCACATGGAATTGATATTGATGCCGTTGAAATTCTGCAGCAGAGCGATGACATCTCAGGTCATTTAGTCTTGTGTATACTACATTTAGCCAAGGCTGCAAAACTGCCACCCTGCCATAAATATGGTAGAACCATCACTTCTACCACTAAAGATTGCTTTATAAATAATCTTCCTGATCAGTTTCATCGCCTTACCAGACAGCATACCTACATCGCATACCAGACAGCTAAGAAGACCTCGATGTTGCAACAGAAACTATTGACTATGTCTTTTCCAGCACATTAGACTCAGTTGCTCCTCTGCGCTTAAAGGAAACTAATCTAACGCCGTGGTACAACGAGCACACTCAGGCCCTTAACAGAGCTGCCAGAAAAATGGAGCATAGCTAGAAGAAAACAAAACTAGTCTTACGCATTTCGTGGAGAGAATGATTGAGTATAGAAAGGCCTTAAAAATTGCTAGATCCGCTTATTTCTCAAACCTTTTAGAAGAAAATAAACACATCCCTAGGTATTTATTTGATACAGTGGCTAAATTAACGAGAAATAGAGCTTCAACTTCTGATGTTTCCAAACAGCACAACAGTAATGACTTTATGAACTTCTTTTCTTGCAAGATAGACAATATTAGAGAGAAAATTATAACCATGGAACTGTCTACAGTATCGTGTCAGACAGTGCATTGTAGTGTCCCTGAGGAAAAATTCCATTAATTTGTTGCTATAGGAGAGGAAGAATTGTCATAACTCGTCAAATCATCTGAAGCAGCAACATGTATGTTAGACCCAATACCGACTAAGCTATTGAAAGAGATGCTCCCAGATGTCATAGATCCTCTTCTTAATATTGTTAATTAATCTTTATCACTAGGATAATGTCACGATTCCTGTCACTTCCCGGACTCCAATTCCCATAATCCTCCCTGCCAATCACCTGCACACACTCCACACTAATCACTTATCACCACACCCAGCTGCAGCACATTAACCGGACTATTTAAGACTCACACACACACACCACCTCATTGCGAATTCTTGTTAACTAAAGCGTTTCTAAGCGTCTGTTATCTTGTTTGTCTGCCTGTTCCTGATCCTGTCTGTTCCCCGTGTACGATACTGCGCTGCCTGCCCTTTGGACCTTTTGCTCTGTTTTGGATTTACGATTGTTATCTGCCAGCCCTGACCCATTGCCTGTTCCTCGACTACGATTCTGCCTGCTCTCTGCCATACCTGTTTGCCACTGTTTGACCATTGCCTTTTCTACTATGAACATTGTTTAATAAAAGTTTGCAGGTGGATCTTACCCTAAGTCCTGCCTCGTTACAGATACATACTGTAACACAGTTCGTATATACGGGAAAAAGGAGGCGGGAACCGGCGAACGTTTAACAAAACTTTAATTCCAAAATAAACAAATACAAAACGAAAGTAATGCCGGCAGACCCTCGCGGACGTCTGCCGGCCACACAAACATAATAAAACATAAAATAAAGTCCAGGCCTGGTCCTCTCTCGTCCTTCACTGTCGTCGCTCCTCCTTTTATGCTCCCGGAGCTCCTNGGCCTTAAAAATTGCTAGATCCGCTTATTTCTCAAACCTTTTAGAAGAAAATAAACACATCCCTAGGTATTTATTTGATACAGTGGCTAAATTAACGAGAAATAGAGCTTCAACTTCTGATGTTTCCAAACAGCACAACAGTAATGACTTTATGAACTTCTTTTCTTGCAAGATAGACAATATTAGAGAGAAAATTATAACCATGCAACTGTCTACAGTATCGTGTCAGACAGTGCATTGTAGTGTCCCTGAGGAAAAATTCCATTAATTCGTTGCTATAGGAGAGGAAGAATTGTCATAACTCGTCAAATCATCTGAAGCAGCAACATGTATGTTAGACCCAATACCGACTAAGCTATTGAAAGAGATGCTTCCAGATGTCATAGATCCTCTTCCTAATATTGTTAATTAATCTTTATCACTAGGATAATGTCACGATTCCTGTCACTTCCCGGACTCCAATTCCCATAATCCTCCCTGCCAATCACCTAAATTTAGAAAAAACAGAGATTCTAATAATTGGAGCAAAAACCTCTGTACGTAATAACCTAGAATACTGTCTAACACTTGATGGCTGCTCTGTTAAGCCTTCACATCTATTGTGATCTCAGAATTCAGGACAGTTGATAATACCTAGTATATCAAAATCAACTGCAGGCGGTAGATCCTTTTCCTATTTAGCACCTAAACTTTGGAGAAGTCTTCCTATCACTGTTCGGGAAGCAGACACACTCTGTCAGTTTAAATCTGTTGAACTTCCAGTGACCAGTATGAGAGAGTGAGAGCGATAACACCAAATTTAACACACCTGCTCCCCATTCACACCTGAGACTTTACACTAATAAGTCACATGACACCGGGGAGAGAAAATGGCTAATTGGGCCCAATTTGGACATTTTCACTTAGGGGTGTACTCACGTTTGTGGCCAGCGGTTTAGATATTAATGGCTGTGTGTTGAGTTATTTTGAGGGGACAGCAAATTTACACTGTTATACAAGCTGTACACTCACTACTTTACATTGTAGCAAAGTGCCATTTCTTCAGTGTTGTCACATGAAAAGGTATAATAAAATATTTACAAAAAATGTGAGGGGTGTACTCACTTCTGTGAGATACTGTATATATAATATATATATATATATATATACGCAGTTGACTCACCTATGTTTCAGTAAAGTACCAAAAAAAGATACCATTGGGTACCGGCACCGAAATACTGGTACCTGGCATGGCGAATCCAGGCCTGACACCGTGATGTCATTGCATGCGTCATCCATGGCCTGAAGAAGAGTGACTTGTTCGTGAGGATGCCTATCATTTACCTTTCACCTCCATGTGGAAAAAAAATCCTAAATTGGGTGAAGGAAAGGGGAGTATTGGGGTAAATATTGGGTGATGAATTGTGGATGGGCCCAAAACCATGCTTGCATCATTTGAGCATGATAAAACGGAACATTATCCCAGACTGTTACATAGATCACACCGTCAGCTCTACAGACTTGATTTAGCTCATCAAGGAAGGCTATCCATTACAAGGTCTGTGTCCCACCACACCATATTGCTAATTATGGTGATATTGGCTCAACGTTATTCAGGTACTCGGACAGTCACCCGCTGGCCAATTCAATTCCGACCTCTCCTCCTTGCCTTGGCCAGCTTTGACCACCACATATTCCTTGTCTTCCACCTTTCACTGCTGGCTCCATGTTATCGCTATGTTGAGTGGGATACAAATCATCTCACTATGCGTACCACAATGTGAAATCAATCACCAGTCATGAGTTGGCAGTAACTTATTACAGTAAAACCACAAAAGCAATTACAAGGGCCATCTTGCATACAGAAATGTCAAATCTGAAAACATGGCCTGTAAAAGTGTCACAAACAGTGTCATAAAGAATTATGATGAAATATTACATCCATATAGATAATATAGACCAAGTGGGTCATGTTCTATGGTAATTGGTGTCAAATGATCTTGTTATCCTGAAGCTTTCATGAACTAAATATGGAAAATTGTTCATAGGTTCCATAAAAACCATAGAAGAGTAATACAACAGTTACTTATCATTTTGAGCAGTTTTATCGATTGATGGTTAATTCATTGTAATGAAATGAATAGACAGTCATCTCAGATGTAATGTGTACGTTCCATTTTGAAATGGTAATACTCTGATGTAAAAAGAGTTATGAACTGCATTGTTTTAGAATTTTTCCTGTGGTGCACATACTGTTAGTATGATTTTCACATCAAAAATTGTGATAATTTAAAAATAAAAGGCATTTTTCCTACCCTGATTTTAGCCCTCTGATTTGAACGCTCCGTTTGAAGGGGCATGTCGTGCTGTGAGACTTCAGTGTAAACGGCTACTGCTGTGATTGGCTGTGATTGAACATCTTTGCATATGAAATAGCTCAGTATATAGCAGGTTGACTGGGGGCCATTGCTGTGATTGCTGTGACACCTAATAGGCCATTTTAACATTCAAGCACAAGAAAGTGCAAAATTTCTGAAAATTTACTTTCCTTTGCATTATTTCTCATTTACTTCAAATTTTATTACTAAAATATTTTTGTCATACTTAACAAAACATGTAAACAGCAGTGTCTCTATCATTGTTACATACAGTATTAGTTTTTAACAGTTAGTGCAAATATTTTCCCTTACTTTATTTGAGCTTAAATAACATCAAAATCTTGCACTGAACAACACTGTACTGAACAAATGTAATCCCTGAATACATTTGTACACTATTCTATTTCTTGCCAGACACCTGGCAGCGCTTCTGCTCACACAGCAGAGCCACATTTGTCCAAGATGCTGTTTGAGCATCTGTAACGTTTATTGGTAGCATCGGACACGTTTCGGTGGTTTAAATGGCCCGCGGGCCGGCAATTTGAGACCACTGGTATAGAGGGACGTGACATCATCGTCAGCCGGAGTCGCTGTTCACTCCCACTGAGTGGCAAAAAGACTAAGTGGCAGCATTGGTTTTCAGCATGCTGCAAAAAACACACAAAACACCTCTAAAATGGGAAAGAGCTTTGTGATTGACTGTACAAATAAATTTTACAAGAAACCTGAGGTATATTTTTACAGGCTGCCGAAAGCTACAGAAAAGGGAAGCAAATGAATCACTGCAATTCACAGGAACAACTGGACTCTAGTCAGCGAAACATGGATTTGGGGTTATCACTTTGTCAATATGTTGAATTTTGGGATAAAAATCATACAATATATATATTGTAATTGTTATATATTGTACTGACAACTCATCAAATAAAAATTTTTGTTTATTAAAAAAACATCCAAGTTTTAGGGCTAGACGATATGACTATAAATATAACTGTCACAATCCCTGCCTGTGTTCCCTGTGTCTCCATTGTGGTTTGTTCACCATGTTTCCCTGCCACTCTGCTAACTTGTTAGTTACCATGGACACTCATTGGACCACGCTCCCTTGTTAGCTTGTTATCTCGTTACCTTGTTAAGCTTGTTTGTCTCTTCACTCTGCCTATTTAAGCCTGATCATTTCTTGCACTGCCTGTCACATGCTTAGTATAGCTTTCTCTGTCAGCGGTGAGATTTACACATGTGATAAATGCAGGGAGATAGTCAGGCTGATGGAGAAGAATTCAGAATTAGAGACATGCATCCAAACTTTAATTGAGGATAGTAAAAATGCGAGGGCTTTAGATACTGATTTGGATGCGACTAGCTTAGCGAACTCTGTACATTGTTCATTTCCAGCAGTAGAGCCCACGCAGCAGGGCAACTGGGTAACTGTGAGACGGCATAGTCGCTGGGCAAAACACTGCTCTTCCGTTCCGATTAGAACATCAAACAGGTTCTCCCCACTCAGTGACGCACCCACTGAGAATCCTGTTGAAAGTGCCATAGTTATTGGTGATTTTATTACACAGAATGTGAAAATAGAGACACCAGCCACCATAGTCACATGTTTGCCGGAAGCCAGAGTGCCTGACATCAAAGCAAATTTAAAAGTGCTGGCTAATGCTAATTGTAAATACTCTAAGGCCCGGTTTCCAGACAGGGCTTAGCCTAAGCCAGGATTAGGCCTAAGTTCAGTTAAGGCATTTAAGTAGCTTTTATAAACGTTCACTAGAAAAATCATTACTGTTGTGCATCTTAGAACAAAATACTGGAACTGACATATTTTAAGATATGTCAGTACAAGTTACTTTCAGTTACAACAGCTCAAACATGCATTTTAGTCTAGGACTAGATTAAGCCTTGTCTGTGAAACCGGGGGTTAGATTATTATTCACATTGGCACTAATGATGTTCGACTTCGCCAGTCGGAGATCACTAAAATTACATTTACATTTACATTTATGCATTTGGCAGACGCTTTTATCCAAAGCGACTTACATCGCATTATCCTATACATTTGTATCCGAGTATATCCGAAATTAACATTAAAGAGGTGTGTGAACTCGCAAGTATGATGTCAGACACTGTAATTTGCTCTGGCCCCCTTCCTGTTTGTCAGAGTGATGAGATACTTGGCAGACTATCATCACTCAATGACCGCAGTGGTCATTGAGTGATGATAGTGGTGACCGCAGAACATATAGGGTTCATAGACAATTGGAAAGGTTTTTGGGGCAGACCTGACCTGATGAAAAAAGATGGTAACATGACAAACTGGGGCCCAGGTCAGGAAGCAGACAGACTGACTAAACCGACAGTCTGCTAGCATTCTCACGTCACAGAAGTCAGATAAATCCCAACACATAGAGACTCTTTCACCTAGATATCATCACATAGAGACTGTGTCTCTACCCCGAATTAGTAAACACAAAAAACTCCCAAACCCAAAGGTAAAAACTGAATTGATATTCAACAAATAAAAAACAGATATAATACTGAAAAACAAATGATAAAGCTTGGATTTCTGAATATTAGATCCCTTTCTTCAAAAGCATTTATTGTAAATTATATTATCAAAGACAATAATCTAGATGTGCTGTGTTTGACAGAAACCTGGTTAAAACCAGATGATTACATTACTTTAAATGAGTCCAGCCCTCAAGGTTGCTATTATCAACACAAGCCTTGACTGAAAGGCTGTACTCAGCTCGGCTGTAATTTATAGTAACATTTTCAGTATTCCTTAAAAGTCTTTTGCTTTATGTAACGTTATGTGATGTAAGCAACAAATCCCATTTGAAATTTGTGCTGGCTACTGTATACAGGCCACCAGGGCACCATACAAACTTTATCAAAGAATTTGCTGATTAAGTTTTTTTTACCAGTGTGAATTAAGAGACTCAAAATACTCAGTCAATGTTGCACATACAATTAAGACTTATACATACATCATTTTGATCTGTGAAATATCTTCTTTTGTTTGTGTACACTCAGAGTAAAAACAAAATGATGTGCTTTTTGCAAAATAAAGAGAACTAACATGATGAGTGATCTCTCGCCTCCCTCTGAACGAAGTCCAATCTGATAGTTCTCAGAAAATGAAGTGAAACTTAGCGAATACTAATCACTAAAAAATTAGACTTATGTCTAAAGAAACGTTGAAATGTCAGGTTTTAAATCGTGTAAGTCAAATCGAAAACAAAAATTCTCTCTTTATGTAATCTGTATGAAAAAAGAGCCATGTCAGATGACCGTGATTCAGCTCATTATCCGCTAATGCGGCCACGCCCATGGGACGAGCGCTATTCAGACGCAAACTCTGAGGCAATACATTTATACATCGTTGCAATCGTGTATTTATTATCTTAAAAAGTGTCTATCTGCATGTTATAGCCATGGTTAGCGATCTCTGGAGGCCTCTTAGTTCCTGGAATGTCACATGGTATGCCTGTTCTTCTTTAGAGTAATTTGTGGACTAAAGGTGCACAGAGCGCCCTCTGGCTGCAAGTATGAATTGAAAACACAATATCCAGCGCTCATAGTGATGACAATAAATATAGAATAAATATTACTCCTCTGTATAGAAAGTTGACAAACATATGAGAATCCATCAATATTTCTCCAAATGTGCATGCTTTTAAGCATATTAATAAATTACGGTCAATATAAGATTTGAAGAGTAAAACAGAGGTCAAAATGTGAAGCTTGAGTCTTAGATCTTTTTAATGATGTATAGTTTGTCAAGTGCACATTAACATTTAGGCTATATAATATAACAAATATAGTAGCCTATATGAAATGCCATAGAGGTAGGAATGTTCAGACGCTTTGCATCACAGAAATACCTTATATGGTAACACTTTACTTGAAGGGGTGTGCATAAGACTGACATGACACCTTCATAATCATGACATGACACGTCATGAATATGAAGGAGGTTTTATGCATGTTTATGACAACTGTCATTAAGTGTCATTAGCTCAGTTATGTCATTTTTAATGCAAAGATGACATTGTTTGNGGTCCACGATGGAAACCATGGGAGAAAGTCCGCTGGCCTCCAATGCGGAAAAGGTACACCACAGATACCACAACACCATTACTCGCTCAGAAAAGAAAGGTCAATTGTTTTATATCTCCACAATGTCTGGGTGTAATGGCTTTACATATTTAACCCACTTAGACCAGACCTCTCTGAATACATTCTTCTGAAGTCGAAGGGAAAAAGTAATCTTTTCCATAACATAAATATCATTAACTATATCTACCCACTCTTGTATTGTGGGGGGTTCAGGAAGCAACCAGCGCCTTGTAAGCGCTTTTTTACCAGCAGATGTCAAAATGCCAAATAGGTATCTCTCAGAGGATCTTGTCTAGAAATCAGCATTTCCTAAAAATAATGTGGAAAACTGCAAAGGCACCGTAGTATTAAGTATGCTTTCCACTGCTTTATGAAGCTCCACCCAGAAATGTTTTATCGCTGGGCACTCCCAAAATATATGCCAATGATTGGCTTCCCGAAACCCACACTGCCTCCAACATTTGGCATCCCCTCCCTCAATATGTGCTTTCTGTTTTGGTGTAATAAAAAATCTGATAAGGCACTTCCACCCAAACTCCCGCCATATGTGAGAGTTAGTACATTTCCACGGAAATTTACATATATCAAGCCACAAAAATTACCTTCTTTTTCCCATTTTTCTTTAATGTATTCTGTAGAATGATTTTTTTTAAATCTGAGACCTTTATAAAATTTAGAAATGACACCCTTATTTAAAACACCTTGGAAAGCATCTATAAATGTCTTCAATATTGGGTCATCAAAGTCTGTCTTATTTTTAATGTTGTTTTCAAAATGATTGCGTAGTTGGAGATATCTATAAAAATCAGATTTCTCAAGACAATATTCTTTCTTCAAACTTTCAAAATCTTTCAAATCTCCCTTTTCCGTAAGAGAATAGAATGTTGTTATTCCTTTTGAGACCCAAGTTTTGAATCTATAATCCAATCTATTTGGCTTAAATTCAGGGTCATAAGCACACCAATGCATTATTTGTATTTTACAATCCAGTTTATATTTTTCTTTTATTGTATTCCAGATTTTTAGTTGGGCTTTAATCCATGAGTTTTGCACCCTATCTATAAATCTTCCCAAGTTTTCATGTGCCAATACTGCTTGAGTTGGGGGATCATTCATTATTGAAAGTTCAATATCTTTCCACCTAACTTGATATGTTGGATTACATATGTTAATTAAATATTTAGTCTGAGCCGCATAAAAATAATCCTTAAAATTGGGTAATGCCATACCTCCTTCCTCCGTTGGAAGTTGTAATGTTTTGAATTTAATCCTGGGTTTTTTCCCCTGCCAGATAAATCTAGAAATTATCTTCTCTAATTCGGACCAATGTTTTAAGGGAATTTCTACAGGAAGTGCTTGAAATAGATAGAGATACCGTGGAAGGATGTTCATCTTTATCGAGTCAATTCTATGACTTAGGCTAAGAAAAGAGATGGCATTCCATCTATGTATATCATCTTTGACTTTTGTTAAAAGTGGATCAAAATTTACCCCTGCTAGTGTTGAAATTTCTTTCGTTAAA
Source organism: Anabarilius grahami (assembly GCA_003731715.1). Lineage (NCBI taxonomy): Eukaryota > Metazoa > Chordata > Actinopteri > Cypriniformes > Xenocyprididae > Anabarilius > Anabarilius grahami. The sequence goes on from RJVU01046584.1 coordinate 223,182, forward strand.
TATATTCCCAAATATTTCAATGAATTCTGATCCCAATTGAGATGGAATTTATCTCTGATATGTTTTGGAGGTGTATAATTCAAAGTCAAAGTTTGCGTTTTTTGTATATTTAATTTGTATCCTGCATATCTGCCAAATTTTTCTAAAAGATTCATTAATTCAGGAAGTGAGTTAGTGGGTTTACTTAAGTAAATCAAGATATCATCCGCATATAATGCCAATTTGTGGTCTTCTCCATTTATACAGATGCCTTTGATGTTTTCAGTCTGCCTTATCCACTGTGCGAGGGGTTCTATATAGAGCGCAAAAAGCAGTGGTGAAATTGGGCACCCCTGTCTTGATCCACGTTCTAATATAATGGTATCTGAAAGGTACCCATTTATTTTTATTCGGGTAGACGGCTTACTATATAGTGAACGGATGCCGCTAACAAAAATTGTGTGAATACCAAATCTTTCAAGAGCTTTGTATAAGAAAGGCCAGCTTACGGAATCAAAAGCCTTTTCCGCATCTAAACTAATTAAAAGAGCTTCAAGTTTGTCTTGTTGAATACGACTTAATATATGCAGAGATCGTCTTATATTATCATGAGTTTGTCTTTGAGGGATAAACCCAGTCTGATCATTATGTATTAGTTGGGGGAGAATCTTTTCTAGTCTTTTGGCAAGGATGCTTGTATATAATTTGTAATCAACATTCAGGATCGAGATTGGTCTGTATGAACTGCATTCTAGTTTATCTTTTCCCTCTTTTGGGATAACTGAGATCACTGCCTCACTCCATGATGGAGAAATTTTGGCCTCCATTAAGGATGTATTGCAAGCCCGAAGAAGACTCGGTATTAATTCAGAACGAAAAGTCTTGTACCACTCTGACGGGAAGCCATCAGGGCCAGGAGACTTATTCGCCTTGAGCCTGGAGATGGCGCTATTTAGTTCTGTCTCAGTTATCTCAGTTATTAATGTTTGATTTTGTTCCTCTGTCATAACTGGTAAGTTGAGGGAATCGAGGAATTGTCCAATCAGTTGCTCGTTCTCGAAGCGTGGTTGTGTATACAATAACTTGTAATATTTTTTAAACGTTTTTTGTATTTCATTTTGTTTATATTGTATGTTTTTAGAATTCAGATCCATTATTTTATATATTGTATTATCTGTTTGTTGTTTTTGTAGCTTCCTTGCCAAAAGTTTAGTTGATTTAGAGCCTGATTCATAGTATTTCTGTTTCGTAAATACCATCTTTCTTTCAATTTCTTGAGAATACATTATATTTATTTCATTCCTAATTTTCTTTATTTCAATCATCTGATTTGATTTTTGTTCCTTTTTGTGTTGCGTTTCAAGAACTTTTAGTTCATTATTGAGATTTGTTAGTCTTAATTGCTTTAATTTCTTTTCATAGGCACAAAAGGATATAATTCTACCCCTAATGACTGCTTTTAAGGCATCCCATACTGTGGCTGAATTAACTTCCCCGTTATCATTTTCTTCAAGAAATATTCTTATATCCTCCTTAATTTGAGTTTGAAATTGTTGGTTATTTAGAATGCTTGTATTTAACCTCCACAGTGTTCTTCCCGGCTTATCTCTAATATGTATAGTGCAAGAGAGAGGCGCGTGATCAGACAAATCAATAGATCCTATATCACAGCTTTGGATCCTATGACGATCTCTCTTTAATACAAAAAAGTAATCTATCCTTGAGTAAACGTCGTGAGGGGATGAGTAAAAAGTATAGTCACGACCTGATGGATAAAAATCTCTCCAAAGATCTAGTATACCCAGCTCTGTCAATAG
>RJVU01046677.1:17335-27648 GCA_003731715.1 Anabarilius grahami
AGGTCCATTATTAATGTTAGTTCTTAATGATGCTACATAACTTTATTTTAATAGCCTATAAAAATTGGCATTTGTGGAAATTTACATAAGCCAAAATTTTAAAAGGCTTTAAAAGTATTGTTAGGCCTAGTTCATGTAAACGTGTAGGATAGTGTTAATGGCTACACAACCTTATTAAAGTGTTCCAGGTACATTAAACATACTACTGTAATGCTTACATGGAGAGACTACCTTAGAATTTAAACTAATCCTAAACTAACTTTTCTTCACGGAATAGTAAGAAAAGCCCTCCTTGTTCTCTTTATACGGAACATTTTCCTTGATGATGATTCTGAAAGAAAACGTGCTGGTTGTTTACTGTTGCTGTAGTAACGAACGCAACTTTAAAGCGCATCTGACTGATAGATAAACCGCGCACTCTCGTTTCAGTGTCGTTAATGTTGTAGTTACTTCAGCAGCTTCCATCGTGCATTCAGTTTAACGACATTAGGTTCATAATTTAAATGTATCATTCATTGGAACTGTGCGTATGCATTTAGAAACTTACATTATGTGTTTGGTCCGTCCATGCAATAAATGTGCGCCCTTGAATAAGCGGGGATTTACTTCAACTGCTCAGGTAATATCAATGGTATGACCCATTTCCATAAAACTTCAGTATTTTATCTTCTAGAATATAACGGCGACGTTTAAAAGCGTTTTATTTCAACAGTAGTACTGTTTACACATACGAGGATGCATGCTGTTCTGTTTAACCGTTAGAGCGCCAAAAGCTATGGACATGTTTATATATTATATGTTGTGTTTGTGAATGAAGATTTATTGGATGGGGCACGCGCAAGACAAATTCGAAATTTTAAACAAGTCAAACGGACTTTCGGAGAATCTGAGTAATGCGCATGCGCATCATTTTGTTCCAGCAGACGGACACGGAGTAAAAGGTAAGCCCTACAAATCTGCTTTTATTCATCGTTTTTGCCCATCTGACACTAAATATAACTTGTGATGAGTAATGTTATTGAAGTGTTTTTGGTTTTCTAAATTTATTTCATAAATAAATTCCGTTTGGTTAGTGTGCGCACGAGCGCCGTCTCCGTGAGGCGGTCTGAGGTAACCTTAAAATCTGAGACACGGTATTATATTTTTATTTTAGTTATTTTAAGTGTAACGTTAACTGTTTAATGCTATAAACGGCAGAATAATCACTTATATCCGTTAAACGGCAACTGTAGTAGAGTGTTTGTTAATTTTAGGCCTCCATGAAGCTCACGTGATTGAAAATTCAATAAAATCTGTATAAAACGGTTAACTTAATCAGACACGGTTAATTACTTCACGATTTGTTTACTTAAATTCTTTGTAATGACAATGAACCAGCCAAATCATTGATTTAGAGTTGTTTATAACAAAATATTCTCGTTTGTCGCCACTTACTGGTTTAACGTTAACGTTATGTGTGAGTCTTCATATAAATCTAACATACTTTTTATTTTCAGCAGCTGGATGAGAGACAGCCTGTGCAGCAACAACAAGACAACAATGATTATAAGCAGGGGTGGGTATTAAATTCGTTTCTGACTTGTTCAGTACCAATAGAAGGTCCTGGACTAATGGTGCTGCTATCGGTATGTATGTAACGTTCAGTCATTAAGTACCCTTTATATACAACAACATATCATTCAGATAATCTCCAGGTGGACTGCACGGGTCCAGGATCAATAGATCATTCATCATGAAGAAGACCATGTTCCAGGAGAAGCAGCGTATACTGGGTGAAAAACTATGCCTCATTTTTCCAATATCACTTACACTGTTAATTATTTCCCTGTTAAATAACAGGAAATTACTGGCAGCAGGGTTACCATTATTTTCCTGTTATTTTAACAGTTAATTCCTGTAATGTTTTTTTACAGTGCACTCCCCGTAATGTTTTTCAACAGGAATTTACTGTGAATCACAGAAAAAACAGGANACTATGCCTCATTTTTCCAATATCACTTAGGTAAGACTAAATGGATTTAAATAGGGATGCACCGATTGGGAAATTCTGGGCCGATACCGATGTTTAACATAACATCTTGGCCGATGGCCGATGCTGATGTTTTTTCTTTTTGTTATTTATTTCTTCTTTTGTGCCACGGAAACATACAAGTCTTTCAGCTCTTGATCACACTATCCTAGAATGAGCACAAATTCAATCAGACCAATTTATGAAACAAAAACAACCTTTAATGTCACTTTCTGGTTGACATTAGTTATAACCTTATTTATGACAAGTTCTTTACTTTTCTGAAAAATAACATTCAAAAACATTTGACTGCTAACTAATCAATGAAAAGATTGTTTCAGTACATTGCCCAACAAAATTGTTTGAGTGGTTTTAGCCTGATAAACAAAAAACTTACTCAATGAGATTATTTTCATGGCCCAATAAAACATTTTTTTCTGATAAATAAAAAAAAAATACATCAAGTGTAAATGCAAAAACAAGTGAAATAAATAAATTATGCTATTAAAATAAATTGTTATTCATAAATACAAACATAAATAGGGCTATCTTTCAACTTGTGTTTTTCTCATACAGAATAAAACATTACAGTGTTTCAGAACTCACAGGCTGGAACATCTTATAAAACAAAAACAGTACCTCCACTTCTGATCATTAATGACACATAAGTCACCTGCTGTATCTCTGGCCTACTTCTTAATAAGATGCATGTTTTTCTTTACAAAGATAAGCATGTTTTTCTTTACAAAGATAAGCATCTCTTCCTTGTCACAGCAAAGCCTATTTCTCTTTTCATCCAAGACATGAGACACAGAGCTGAATAACCGCTCACTCTCGGTGCTGGTGCATGGCGCACTAAGGTATTTGCGTGCCATTTGTGCGAGTTCGGGAAAACGCAGGTGGTTATTTCTCCAATAACAGAGTGCGCTCTCACCTCTGGGAATAGTGGTCTCTGCCAGGAAAATACCCAGTTGTTGGGATACAGAGGTACTTGTCCTCTCTGGTCCATTTTCTTCCAGAATCTCCTCAAACACATCATGCAGGTAGGGCCCTGCTCTGTCGGATCGTTGCCTCTTGCGCTCTGTGTGATGTGCGCGCTCTCCATCGCGCGTCCAATCCTCTGCACCGGCAGCAGGCAACAGGTGTGCCTCAAGTATTTCTCGAGCGCGTTGTTTAACATCCTCATCAAAGTAACGATCCTTGTATCTGGGGTCCAAATAGGTGGCAATGCAGAACATGGGATCGTACTGGATTTGATCGAAGCGTCTATTTACAGCCTCTAATAATGAGGTCTTTGTTGTTTTAACGCCGTGGTCTGTGTCAGCCTGCTTACTCAGAAGACGTCTCAGGGCTGTCACAGAGGGGATGACATCTGCAGCTGATGCTTCTGATTAGCTAACTTCTCTCGTCAATTGTTCAAACGGGGAGAGGAGTGTTATAAAGTTAATTAATTGCCACTGGTGCGCACTGAGAGTGGCCGGGAGGTCGTAGTCTGCGGCATATGTAAGTGCGCGCTTTTGTTCCAGCAAGCTCTCCATCATATAAAATGTACTATTCCAGCGAGTGGAAACATCTTGCTGTAGCCTTTTTGGTTTCATTCCCAACTGGATCTGCACAGCCTGGAGACGTGAATATGCGAGGGGTGAGTGTTTAAAGTGGCCGACGATTTTTCGGCAAATAGCCACAACATCCGTGAGGCTGCGCTGGCTAAAAACACCGTCATGAATTGCCAGTTGCAGTGTGTGCGCCATGCAGCCAAAACTAGCCAGACCACTGTCCATCATAGCTTTCGTCATATTCCTAGCATTATCTCTCACGACAGCATGCACTCTGGTTTTGTCGATTTTCCACGTCTGGAACATTTTCTCAAATGCCTCCGAGATAGCAGATGCTGAGTGGGTACCTGCGAACTCCTGGGAGTGCAACACTGCCTTCACCAGATTGAAGTCCTTATCAACCCACTGTGCCGTGAGGCTAAGCATGCTCACAGGGCTTACATCTGAACTCCATATATCTGTGGTGAAACTGATTGCAGCGATGTCATAAGCCAGTAGCTCATGAATGTGCGTGGCCACAATGTTGTGGATTTCGGGGAGACAGACCTCGGCAAAGTGACGCCGGCTCGGCAGCGTATAGCGTGGCTCCATAAACTTAATCAGACTCCGAAAACCCACGTCCTCCACTTCAGAGAAAGGCTGTTCATCTAAAGCGATGAACTCCACCTTGTTTGTTATTTGTTTCGCTTTGGCGCTGTCTGGAGGCAGCTGTTTGGCTTTCTCAAATGCCATGTCAATTGAAGTCTGAGTCTTACCGGGGGTTTGCGCTTTCTTGGCGGCTTCATTTTTCCGTTTTTGGTCAGCTTGCAGGTAATCGCCGTACACCGCCTCGTGCCTGCTTTTCAAATGTCCAATGAGATTTGTTGTGTTAAATGACTTTCTAACAGCCCCCCCTCTTGAAATTTCAATGGAACACGTATTGCAAACTGCAAAACGCTGATCTTTCTCTGAAACTGTAAAATATTGCCACACGACCGCCATCTTCTTTGTTTAATCTAAGTTACTGAGGACTCGGTATCTCCCCCCGCCCAAATAAAAAGAGGGAAAAAAAGTTTCTCCTGAGCACAGCGTTCATGACACACATAATCATCAGACATCGGCGAATGTCATTTTTATTTCCCGATGGCCGATGGCAGTTAACGAGGAAATATCGGCCGTTACCGATGTTCAGCCGATGCATCGGTGCATCCCTAGATTTAAATTGATTTCAATCATGGGTCATGTGTTTCAGGTCTGCTTGATCATTTTGTTGTCCTGGATGTGAGAACATGGTCAAAAGGTGTGTCAATCAGCATCCAGCCATAAAAGCAGCCTTCTCGTTAAAAGGCTCAGGAGGACAAACACGTAATTCACAGGCAAGGAGATGTTAATAATTCTGAATTTGAGGGGCAGCAATTTTACTATTTGATACATTTACACTTTTTATTTAATTCAGAATGAAATCATTGTGATTGATGAATCTGAATATAGTTGATGTGTACATTTATTTAGAAATCGGATCTGATATTTTAAAATGCACTGTCTGTCCAAAATTACAGACTTTCCTGCTGTTGGTGCATAATTAACCATCATCCTGTCATTGCTTCTTTTCTGTTTCAAAAAGCAGACTTTATATTTATCATTCCAGGTCCTGATTAGGAGACGCAGAGAACATGAAGTTATGTGCTGTGCTGCTTATATTTATCAAGCAGTAAAAATGCTTAAAACTAAACAGAAGCATTTTGAAATTTTATGACAACAGTCATTTATTACACTGCATTCATTCAACAACAATGGTTACACATGCTTTACACTTTCAAATGTCAGTTTTTAATCTGATCAAGTGTTTACATGTCCTATCGAACAGATTAGAAAAAGTTTAAACCACCTCTTACAATCAGAATGAAATTTTAAAATCTGATTTGGCAAATTTATTCTGAATGACATGGTTGCATGTGACTTAAAGGGATAGTTCACCCAAAAATGAAAATTCTGTCATTTACTCACCCTCAGCTTGTTCCAAAGCTGTATAAATTTCTTCTGTTAAAAACCACCATTGACTTCCATAGTGTTTTTTTTTTTCTACTATGGAAGTCAATGTTGGCCCAAAGCAGCCTGGTAACAAACTTTCTTTAAAATATCTTATTTTATATAGCTTTGGAACAAGCTGAGGGTGAGTAAATGATGATAGAATTTTCATTTTTGGGTGAACTATCCCTTTAATTCGACTGTGCAACTAGTCCGATTACAAATTAATTATTAGGGTCCATATAAATGCAGCTATTGTATAGTCCCAAATGATACACAATCACATCACATAGGCTGCTTGGCAACCCTATAAATGTTTTAAATCTGAAGCTATAGCAGCAACATTAGCTGTGTTTACATGGGCTCTAATAATCAGACTTTAATCAGACTAGTAGCACAGATGGAATAAAAAGTCACATGTAACCACATTAGTTGAAATGAATTGGCCGGGTCCAATTGACATTTCATTCGGATTGAAAGGGCATGATTAAAGCTTTTTTCAAATCTGTTCGATACTATCAAATACAATCCAAAATCTCCTTCCTCTCATCATCTCATCCGCAAGCTTCTTGTTTTGGGCGTTGAAAGGGGCATTTTTACTGCTTGATAAATATAAACAGCATGGCACAAGGCTTAGTGTGCTCATCGTCTCCTAATTAGGACCCATAATAGATAAATGTTAAGTGTTTTTAAAACAAAGAAAAGCTGTGTAGTGCAGTCGTGCAATGTACCAACTGCTTTGACATGATTATCGGGTTAACTATCTTGTATGCAAGGGCTCACAAACAACTGAGTGTTCGAACTTACAAAGTGTACGCCTGCCTAAAGGGTTAGTTCACACAAAAATGAAAAAAATGACTCACCCTTATGTCATTCCGAACATGCAAGAATGTGTTGTTCATCTTTGAAACATAAGTGAAGATATTTTAATGAAATCAGAGTTATCTCCCTCAATTTACAGACCATGCAACTAACACTTTGACACTTCAAAAAGTTCATAAAGTGATTGTAAAAGTGATCCATATGAATGGAGCAGTTTAGTCCAAATTTTCTGAAGAGACTTGTTCGCTTAATGCAATATACAGTTTGAGTTTAGACTTTTATTCACATATAAACATTAACAAGCGAACATGAATGGAAGCTCAACTGTACTTGTTTGTATATGCACTTGTGTATTAAATTTGTTCATTATATAAAGTGATCGAGTATTCAGAAAATGTACTCGAAACCTCTCAATTCATTAGATTAGATTTACGATCTGTATGAACTTTTGTTTTAAACATCAAAGTGGCAGTTGTGTAGACTGTCAATGGAGGGACAGAAAGCTCTCAGATTTCATTAAATTATCTTTATTTGTGTTTTGAAGATGAACGAAAGTCTTAACAGGTTTTTTCGGGCTTTCGTGTACAGAAAGATGTATTTTTTGAGGAGGCTGCAACAACGACTAAAGTCAGGGACACACTTAACGACTGTAAGGCCGATTATAAATGTAATTTGACACTTTGATCTTGCCCAAACCCGTCAAGTCAGAGCCAGTTGCGTTCAGTCTGTTTATAATCTGTAAGTATTTAAATCCACTTTTGTCAAAGGAAACAGTTTTTAAGTGTGTTGATTTCAGTCTTAGAATGTTTCAGCTAGTCGTTCAGTGTGTCCCCAGCTTGAAGGAGTCAGCAGTGAGGGAAGTAATCGTTAAAATGTTAGTTCTTTGAGAATTCGTGCACTGTTTATTATCTAAATGTAATAATGTACACTGCCAGTCAAAGATATTGAGATTTGGAAGATGTTGCAAAATTTAATTTATTCCTTTGACGGAAAATTTTCAACATCATTTTTCTAGTCTTCAGTGCCACTTGATCTTTGATCATTCTAATATGCTGAATTGATGCTCGGACATTTCTTTTGAAATGTGCTGCTTCATATTTTTGTGTTCTTCTTGAGCATCAAATCATCATATTAGAATGATTTCTGAAGGATCATGTGACACTGAAGACTGGAGTAATGATGCTGAAAATACAGCTTTGCATCACAGGAATAAATTACTTTTAAAAAGATTAAAATAGAAAATAGTTAATAGTAAAACTATTTTAGAATATTAAAGTAAAACTACTTCACAATATTATTATTTTAATGTATTTTTTCATCAAATGCAGCCTTGGTAAGTAGAAGAGACTGCTTTCAAAAATAAGAATGCAACTTCTAACAATGTAATTCAACCTTTCAGCTGCCAGAGGAGGATGATGATGGCAGTGGTGACCAAGGTGATAGTGCAGCTCAGGATGAAGAAGAGGAGGAACATGTAAGTTAAACATGCTTTCCTCATACCTTTCTAACAAACAATAAACCTGACTACAATACATTTTTTTTTTGCTTCCAGTTTGCCAAAATCCAAAATGAATATATAGAGACCATCCTCCTATCCTTGCCTCAGAAGAACCTGAGAAAGACACTCTTCCTCTTCTCTCACAGCTCTCCATCATCTTCCTCCTCAACACTGTTGGAAAGAGTGTTCTACACAGCTGAGGACACAGTAATGAAAGATCTCAAATTCTTCCTGATAAAGTCCACATGTTCATTTTCTTGAACAAAAACTGTACATGTATTTTTGGGTGGGCCAAACTATTATTTGAAGAAATGCTAAAAATCTCTATATTGTTCTTCATATCTTTTACTCTTTATGAATGTCATCTTCTGGATTTTTTTAGCTTTTGAGAAGCTCAAGGACTGTATATCTTTGGTAATTGTGATATTGTCTGGCAGTAAAGCAGTATTAAAGCACATTACCTCAGTATATTTGTAGCAGCTGCCTCATACAGGACACTTAGGAAATGGTTTTAAATATATTTTTTGCAAATAAAGTAATAAAATATCTGCTGAATCTTTTTCATATCTTTGTCATTTTTGTGCCAAATTATGGATAGTAGTAATCATAAGAGTATCTTTAAATATAATTGATAAAATCATTATTTAACTATACCCATCTAATGATAAAACACTTAGTCAATTAAAAGAAAACATATTAATCACTGGTTACATTTATTGATTGTATTGTTTGATCTATGAATTTGTTCAATTTTCTGTACTCATAACTTGATAACACTTTACATGGTTAAAACATGGTTACATGGTAATGTTCAAATGTATTGGCTTAGTAATTGTACAAAGTAACAATGCTGATGGATGCAGTGTGTTTCTAGCCATTTTCTATCAGAATTTAATGAGGGTTTATATTGGTTTCCACTACATATTTTGATCTGCAAAAGCAATACAATTCCTATAACAATTAGAATTTATAAGGTTTTATAGCAGAGAATGAAGTGTTTAACAGTTCTGTATGGATTTCAAGGTTATGGACGGAGCACATCTCCATTCCCCGGAGTAAAGGTGAGAAGCAGATTTTAAGATAAAGGTCGAGGTGGTATTTTGGTCTTTAGGACGTACCTGTCACGTTCCAGCAACGTACCACTAAAACGTCGCCACGACGAATATGGGAATCACAAAGTTACGTCGCTGGAACGTTATTCGGTACGTCGCTACAACGAATATGGTCCGGTCCAGTTACGTCGTCACAACGTAACTGTGTTAGCTGGGTTACAACTAGCCCCGCGTTACTTTGTGCCCCGCGCTCCCCCTACGCCAAAATGCAATCACGCGCAATTGAGCTGCTCTACTAGTATTGTGAAATTGATTTATTTTTATGTGCTATTAGTATTCTCAACACTGCAAAACCCTCGAGTAATGAGTAGGCCTATAATACGGGATAAACCGTGTCCCGTTTTGATTCGCAACATTTTACCTTAAAATACGAGAAGCAGTCTATACATAAAATAAATATATTTAGCAGTTTATTCAGCAAATGTTTAAAGCCGTTTCGCGATTTCAATCACCATACAATACCTGCTAAGGAATTGTTTTCAAACTGGACTGTTTTAAAGAATCTGTGATTCATATTTTTCTTTCAGTGTGTATATTTAAGAATATTTCGGACGGACGCCACTAATTTAATTTCTAGGATGTTTAGAAAATGAAAGTATATTGAACTGTGTTTTATTTTTTTGCACAGGATACCATTTTAATACTACTATTTCTTTCTTTACATAACTTTTTATTTTACTTGGAATAATATCCCTTTCATGTAAAGAAATGTGCTAAATCTAAGCCAAATTGCGTGCAATTTATAAAAGAAAAACATGACACTTATGAAGCAGGCTTTCACAGAAAACAACGGGCTTGCCACAATTACGTCACTGAAATACTGTGCGTTTTTATTTTAAACCATACAAGACCAGCGTGTACATTATGCTGTATAAGAAGACATTTTGAAAAGTTGCCTGTAACTCGCGACAACACATTCCACTGATAATGCAAACTGAAGTCAGTCTACAAGCCCAAACAGCTATACGTGGGGGGAAATAACTCACTCGTTGGTATCCTCCACTGGATCAATTCGATCCTCAAAATGCAAGCGCTCATCTTCAAAGTCTTCGTCTTCTTCCGAGGAAATGTTGAACTCTTCATCACTGTCCATGTTCACCTGGACAGCTTGTTTACGTGAGCGTCGCGGCATCTTGATGAAAAGTTAACAAAGCTGCTGCTTCTTTCCGTTTCTTGGCGACTGGCTAACCTCTTCTTCGTTTAGTTTCTTGGTGCGTTCCAGACCATCGTAAAAAAAGTACATACCGCCACCTACTGTATTGGAGTGTGTAAAATCATGGCTTCATTGATACCTTCTAAAATTCTCCTTC
>RJVU01046677.1:58277-68734 GCA_003731715.1 Anabarilius grahami
AAAACTGGAGCGGTAAAATAGTTTGTCACAGTAAAAACAAACTGAGCACCAAGCAGAGGTTCTGAACTTTCACTGGAGACTAAAATACGCGAAGAGGAAATGTTTCTTTTGTCTCCGTCAGATCAAATCCAAGTCGAGCATCAGCCACAGGGAAAAGCCGCGTGTACATTTGATGCCTCGTTTTAATGGAAACGTTGATAAAAGCCTGAACTCGTCCGCTGTGTGTTCAGAAAACAGTCTGAAAGCGACTTTAATGAAATCAGCATTAGTGAGGGGCGTGAGGAGGCTTTCATACAGCTGTTGTTTTGGGAGCTTGAAGCACACGAACATCATCCGAGTCTGTTTGTGGCTCATCTTCGCTCAGCAGATCTGTCCTCATAATAATAATAATAATAATAATAAATATACGTCTCATCAGGCAAATAATGTTTTAAATTTACGTTTTCATAAGCTGATGTACTTATCAGTTAAATAAAAATATAAATCGTCATATTTGTTTCTCCTTCTTTGTCATTTATCTCAGTTTTCGCCAAGTGAATGAGGATTGTGTTGAAGCTCATCTGAATGATTTGCTCATTTAAAATAAGGCATAGCAACTTATTTAAAAATAAACAACTTATTTTTGTAATTTCCCTCTTTGTTCTAGCTTGCACTTTTCTGCACAATGTTTGAAACTTTGTATTGCTGCATTTCTTGTGCCATTGCCTCCTTAATACGGTGTTCCTTCATAAGTGTCTTTGGATAAAATGAATGAATACATGTAAATAATAAAGCACAGGTAACTGATTGTAATTTTGTTGTATTCTGATTTAACCACTATTAAATGCTAATTTATAAAATAGTCGTATTATTTACACTATGTTTGAAATATATTTGCAGATGTTGGGGTTTTGGTCAGCCATATCTCTAACCCTAAACAAACACTCTAGATCAAGATAACGAAGGTGTTCAGAATTACACAGGAGGGTTAAACTGGGATTGTACTAAAGTCTGAAGGACACTGAAGCTGAAGAGCTGATATGATGTTAAAGGATTATTCCACTTTCAAATAAAATTTTCCTGATGATTTACTCACCCCCATGTCATCCAAGATGTTCATGTCTTTCTTTCTTCAGTCGAAACGAAATTAAGATTTTTGATGAAAACATTCCAGGATTATTCTCCTTATAGTGGACTTAAATGGCCTCCAAACAGTTGAAGGTCAGTTTCAGTGCAGCTTCAAACGATACCAGATGATGAATAAGGGTCTTATCTAGCGAAATGATCGTTAATTTTCTACAAAAATACAAATGTATATGATTTATGAACACAGATAATCGCATTGCACATGCTTCCGCTTTCCGTATTCTTCAAAAAGCTTACGCTGTATGTCCTACGCCTTCCCTATTCTACTTACGGAAGGAACGGAACTGGCGCCGCGTTCGTTCCGCAAGTAGAATAGGACAGAGTATAGGACATACAGTGGACAAAGGTTTGCTACATTTTGGTTGGATCTTTGTGGACTAACACAAACAAACTGTCCAACGCCATCAGATAAAGATGCAAGGACAACATGTATGGGATGTCTCGCATCTTTCGCACCTTTTTCACCCCTGATGTGTTTGCATCCCTGCTTCTTATTGGTCCTTGAAAATGATGTATTCTACAAACATTCATTTCATATTTATTCACAGAAATAAGTATTCTCACTGACAGCTAGTGCAACATCAGCTGTTAATGTACAAATGAATTAATGCATGACAGTTCAATCTTTTTTCCATCATGTTTGGTCTCTGTTTAGAATATTGCAAAAGGTATTCTGGTGTTGGTTTGGAAAGTGTGAAATGCATTGGTAAACTGAAAGACACTTTAAAGTCTTTCAATTTTGTACTCTGGGTTCGGGCCAAATACCGAGCTCGGAGCCCTCTCCTCGCAGCACGCCAAATACCCGAGGCGTCAAAAATTGAAGCATGGTCAAGCGCCCCCGGTGTCGCTCTGGAGACGCCAAAGGTGCCCCTCGGCGTCACTATATGGACGAACTGGGAACTCCATTGCTTTTAATGGGAAACCTTTAGCGTCCAAAACTGACGCGCATTTTATTGGTATGAAATCACGCTAAAGAAGTCTCATTCAGAACACATCGCGATATTTGGCATCAGTTCGCGTGTGCCGGATGTTGGTAAGTAGTCGTAAATACGCTGTTCTAATGTTTGATATAATGTCTTTTCTGTTTGCAGATATTAATCAGATTAATATCTGCTCCCTCATGAGCAGATATTAATCTCATGTTTAGCTCCCTCATGTTCAGTCACTGCATTATATCTGTCACCTCCGCTGAGGTTTTGCTTTTCATCCCTTTCTAAATTAAATACTAAACTAGGGTGATTAAACACTGTCACGTGACGTGAAACAGACCTTCAATCAGTTAAACATGCTTTTTACCACAGTATTGGTAGTTTTAATGTGATATTTGTTGTAAATACAGAGTAACCACAACACTTATCATGCTTTTAATGCCTAATAATGTTAAATCCAAAAACTGTAAGGTCAATCAGCACTTTTTTCCTATATATAATCCTATATATTATAAATAATGATATTTTATTTTCTCTTGTTTCAGCTGAAAAGACCAAAAGTGCCTTTTGGAAATGGACGGAGGAGTCAGAAAGCTGCAAAGACAAATAATTGCAATGGTATGTATGTGTTGCTTTTAACCCTTTATCAAACATTTTATTAAGCATTTGTTAAATAGTCTCAAAGTCTTAAATTAAAATTAAAGTCAATTCCTGTACATATTTATCACCATATTTGTAAATCAGTTGTGCCCCTTCTTGGACAGTCGGACGTCCCATACATGTCAGAAAGTTTATATTAATTCCATTGAATTCTTTAAAATGATTACAGATTGGGCCCAAAATGTTCCAATGATACATGATGTCTCTCCGCACCTCATAACCTACCTCTGTTTGCATTTGACTTGTCACATGACATCAAATATTCAATTATTTTGTCATAATCATTTACACTGCTGATAATATCCTGCTCGCATGTGAAATTTTTTTATTCTTTTAAATATGAATATAGCTTGCTATTAAAGACATACTTTTAATCATGGAAATGCCCACACATCAGTGAACCTATTACATAAATGCATTTAACATTTAATTATGCAACACTCTTTACAGATGGAAATCCTACGGTTATGTATGAACTCACAACATCATCATCAAGTGCTGTGCTCGGCACATTGGGAAAAAAGTGTTCTCCAACATATCTAATCTGTGGCCACGTTCTCCACATCTTCCCAAGGGACACCGACATTCTATAGGCCTTCGTTTCCATGTCTTCCCCTGCATTCTCCTGCTGGTGTCCTCTTCATATCTGTCTTTGGGTGTTGTTGTTTGGTCATGCTTAGGATGTGTCCAGGGAGGTGCACCCTTTGCTCTGTCACAGTTTTTAAAAGTTTTCACGTGGACTCCTTATGATCTCCTTGAAACGTGCAGAACCAATATTGAAAATAGTAATTTATCTTTTTCCGTATTGTTGCCTTCATCAAAGAAGCACCAGTGCTCATCCAGAGTTTTGGTAAAAGTCATATTCATTGCCATCCACTAGTTTTAGTAATGCTGCGACTATAGTCAAATATATATTTCTACATGTGTGTATAGCAGGTGTTTGTCTGAACAATTGAAGATAGTGAGAGTGTTCAGGAAAACCCTCTGAGAACAATCAATATTTATTTAATTCTGTTTGGTGTTGATAGAGTATTACAGAAAAGACATACTGGACATTATTCTGTGAGTTTGTTATCTTTACATTTAGATGGACTTGAAAATGTCTTGCATTTTGTTTCATTAAACCTTTTATTATAGTGTCACTATAGTAAATGTCCACCTTAACTACATCTATGGTTATGGTATCATTATATCAGTACCTGGATAATGTATGTAACATACCCGTGAATGTATTTTATAGAAGCATTTTATTGCTGAAAATATTTAACATTTATAAAATGCAGTAACTATTTGAATTTGCCTTTCATTTAGTTATAGTAAAAGTGAACAATAATCACAATATTGTATTGTATTAAAGTTGAGAATGTAAAATGTTATTTTTTTCCCCTATTCTTTAAAGAAATATATTTTCACATGGAATTTTATCTCATCTCTTGGTTTGTAAAAATAATACTTCATCATTTTTTAGTTATTTTTTACTATAATAGAGTGCCTCTGTAACTGGATATTTTTTTTCTCACAATTAACTGATTTTTATATTGTTGTGCAGTAGTTTGGGGACTACATTTGTCTTTGACATTAAATATTGGAATATGATTACAAAATTGAGGGCATTCATTATGCTTTTATTTATATTTATTTTAATTCCAAGAGTTCAAATGGTGGAGAATGGCATAAATAAGTGATTAAATGTATACCTTTAATATACTACTCGACTGTCAATGTTAGAAGCACTTTAGTAGATATAGTGATAGTGATCGTGTGAAGTGACATGTGGCCAATATGGTGACCCATACTCGGAATTTGTGCTCTGCATTTAACCCATCCAAGTGCACACACACAGCAGTGAACACACACACCGTGAACACACACCCGGAGCAGTGAAAGAGATGCAATTATATCTCTTTCAAATATATGTATGCATCAGTTTAACTACACAAAGGAGTCTTTCGTTTTAAAATGTGATGTTTTTATTTAATTAGATTAATTACATATTTAAGGAATCTTTCCCGTCAGCCGGAACCGAAGGAGAGCTGTCGTCATTTACCATAAATGGACAAGTAAGTGTGACGCCTCTGTTCAGCTGGGTTGTCATTGGCTGTGACTTTATCGCAGAACTCGCTGTGATTGGACTATCTTTCAACCCATATAAAACGGCGCTTTACCTTACAAAGTTTGTTTTAGTGTGAATATTACGTTACCAATACAGTAAGTTAACTACAAAGTGTTTCCAAGTTGTGAGAAATGACTCCTTTACCGAGATCCCAACCCTAACCCTAGCATCTCAATGAACTACAGCGCCATGTTTCCCGTTCCATTGATAGAATGACAGAGACATATGGGTAATGTAGTTTAAAACGTTTAGTAAAGAAATGATAAATGTTAAAATAATAAGATCTTTAATGGACAACTCAATATCTATATGTGTTTATTGTGCAAACATTTATTACAAATATGAGGGACAGGCTAAAATTTTATATTTTACTGTGAGCACTATTAAAAAACCTTTATGCCAGCTTTCCATGTATGTCTGAAAACTGTGCCCAACATTATTTAGTAATCATATCATAAGCTGTTGTCCTGATGATTTTCTCTTTGATACGCTAACCGGACTTTGAGTTACAGCCATTTGAAATGTGCATTTTTTTGGCTCATCCAGGGGCCATTTCTAGCCCCTCGGGGGTGGAAGGGCATTAAAATCTGCACAGATGTGTTCTCCTCATCATGGATAACAAACTGTGTTGAATCACATTTAAATATTGGAGTATTTGATCTTTTCCCCATTTTCCATTCTAACATCATGCTTGTATAGGTTTTGATGGGTATTGTGAGACCATCTGATGAAATATGGAAATGTTGTAATATCATAATAATAATAAATGATTAATTGAATAGTAGTTGATTATTTCTTTGCTTTTTTTTTGTATGAACAACAATAAATATAATGGATGAACCCACAACAACTTGCCATTATCCAGTTGCCAGTGTTGGCAGTAAACTAAGAACTATTTATATTTACACTTCACTATTATTGTTACACAAGGATAATGCACTATTCAGTAAAATAAGAAAGAAACGGTGCCAAAATTTCATCTTCAATCCCCCTCTTCTTGCTCCTCACATGCCTGACATCAGTAATGTCCATGCTTTCATTTTGAATGCAGTAGTAGATGTACCAGAATGATCAATATCGATCTTCTTCAGTTATGCTTGAAGTGTTTGTATCAGTATAACCCACTGCAGCCTCTCTTTATTCACATTCCTTCCCTTTATTTCTCTGGAAACTGGCATCCTTGTCACAACATGAAAGTATATGCAACCTTTGGTGAATTGTTGTCCAAAATATCATGAATTAGATCAAAAATATTTATGTAATATATATTTATGTATTTATAAGTAAAACAATCATGGTAATTATATGTAATTTTTTTAAATTATGAAATAAAATCATAATAGCTTAGTTAAATTGTATTTACTCTACCAAACACCACGTTCACTATAGTTTATTACACAACACTTTATTGGAGGATACAGCATAAGGTTGAAATTTGCATAAAGACAAATGAGATTCAAGATAAATAAAAACCGTGTCTTCAAAAATAAGTTAACGTCATAATAGTCCATTCACAGACTTTAGCCCTACTGCACAAATGAGCGCCACAGAATCCCATCCAGTCAACTATGATCCAGAAAACAGATTTGATATTGAGTTTAAAATAAAGATTCATTATCACAGCTAAACTGGGTTCTTGCTCTTCCCTGTACACGTCTCTATCATGTTCATGTTCTTCTTCTTCTTCTAAACAGTTTGTTCAGTTGTACCCTACAGTACAACTGATGAACAGAAGATGTGATCACTGATGTGGTGTAGCTTTTTCTCAACCAGAGGAAGAAGTCTTAACATCCCATTGTCAGGCGTTCTCCAGTCCTGGTCTTAAAGTAAAACAAAAAAACACAAACAATTCAAGTTAAGTAGTTTAATGGACAGTCAGGTCAGCTTATGTTCTGCATGATTTAAACAGTGGTGGGCTACTCTGGCCCTCAGCGTCCACGGTCCTTCGGATTTAGCTCCAACCTCAAACCCACCTGTCTATAAGTGTTTATAAGTAAACCTGAAGACTAAAATTTTCAGGTGTGCTCGATTACGGTTGGAGGTAAACTCTCCACCTCAAAAAGGAGACAGCAAAAGGGCTAGATTTGCCTAATATATATATATATAATAAAAATGCAGCACAGACTGTAAGCTAAGTACTGAATAAAAACTGTTTTACCCATATCAACAGCAACTTGTTTTAAAAGATCTTTTAGAAAGGCATGCTCTCTTTGCCAGTGATGCTTGATTTCTTTCAAGAGAACATACTCCTGTCACTTGTTTCAAGAGCATAATTTGGTCAAAAACCAAGTGATAACCTGTACAATGTAAAATTGTTAAA
This sequence comes from Anabarilius grahami, assembly GCA_003731715.1. Taxonomy (NCBI): domain Eukaryota; kingdom Metazoa; phylum Chordata; class Actinopteri; order Cypriniformes; family Xenocyprididae; genus Anabarilius; species Anabarilius grahami. The sequence continues at coordinate 65,425 of RJVU01046677.1, forward strand.
ATACTGCAATATAAACTTTAAGGAAATAATTAAGAATACACACAGGACTTACCATACTCATAAAGAAGCCATGGCCATGCATAGTTTCTGTATTCCTCTGTGGCTGCACATCAGTCTTTTCCCTCTAGGATCTTCTGAAGTTTCTGACTTCTTTTGCTATCTGTCTTAAAACAAAAATACAATGTTTTTGGTCTGTGCAGTATAAGGCCTTATTTCAAGTAAAAAAACTAACCAGATATTACACATAAATTAAAGAACATTTACTATTTCATTCCTATTATATGCCACAACTCATTTTCTTCCAAAGCTTCCCAGAACCCCATGGAACAATGTAATGTGTTTTTATTAACCAAATGCTTTTTATCACACTTGTCTGCTTTTATCTAAAAAAACAAAACAAAAAACAAAACAGAAAGAATACTTTTTAAGAACTTTTTAAGAAGTTAATAGTCCTTTGAGAGATCAACATTAAATTCTGTACTACATATTACAGCATTGCCTCAACACAAACCAATGGACTTCTGTCTTCTTTGGGCACGAGATGGCCATGTTCCTTCCTCACCCTAAACAAAGGACTTCGATGAGCTTGCTTTGATATAAGGACTGGTCTTCCTTCTCTGCACAGAAAAACAAGAAAGTCTGCTTACTCTATGTGCAATTACTCTTGTTCTTAAAACATACAAATTGAGACAGTTATAAATAAGTTTATTTACCATACCATCCAGGAGAGCATTTGATGAGTAAATACTGATTTAAATATCTAGAAACCTTACCTGGAAAGGGCTGATCACGGCAAAATTCACAGTGACTCACTAGTAGCTCTTGTGAGGGTCGGCTCTTAAAAGAGCTGTTGAGTTTGATATTGTAGAGATCTTAAAAAGAAGGACTGCAAGTAATCCTGCAAGACACAAAGGAAGGTAAATTTATTACATTTCAAGTTGTCAATTTACACATAACCGTAGGATTTCCTTCTGTAAAGAGTGTTGCACAATTAAATGTTAAATGCATTTATGTAATAGGTTCACTGATGTGTGGGCATTTCCATGATTAAAAGTATGTCTTTAATAGCAAGCTATATTCATATTTAAAAGAATAAAAAAATTTCACATGCAAGCAGGATATTATCAGCAGTGTAAATGATTATGACAAAATAATTGAATATTTGATGTCACGTGACAAGTCAAATGCAAACAGAGGTAGGTTATGAGGTGCGGAGAGACATCATGTATCATTGGAACATTTTGGGCCCAATCTGTAATCATTTTAAAGAATTCAATGGAATTAATATAAACTTTCTGACATGTATGGGACGTCCGACTGTCCAAGAAGGGGCACAACTGATTTACAAATATGGTGATAAATATGTACAGGAATTGACTTTAATTTTAATTTAAGACTTTGAGACTATTTAACAAATGCTTAATAAAATGTTTGATAAAGGGTTAAAAGCAACACATACATACCATTGCAATTATTTGTCTTTGCAGCTTTCTGACTCCTCCGTCCATTTCCAAAAGGCCCTTTTGGTCTTTTCAGCTGAAACAAGAGAAAATAAAATATCATTATTTATAATATATAGGATTATATATAGGAAAAAAGTACTGATTGACCTTACAGTTTTTGGATTTAACATTATTAGGCATTAAAAGCATGATAAGTGTTGTGGTTACTCTGTATTTACAACAAATATCACATTAAAACTACCAATACTGTGGTAAAAAGCATGTTTAACTGATTGAAGGTCTGTTTCACGTCACGTGACAGTGTTTAATCACCCTAGTTTAGTATTTAATTTAGAAAGGGATGAAAAGCAAAACCTCAGCGGAGGTGACAGATATAATGCAGTGACTGAACATGAGGGAGCTAAACATGAGATTAATATCTGCTCATGAGGGAGCAGATATTAATCTGATTAATATCTGCAAACAGAAAAGACATTATATCAAACATTAGAACAGCGTATTTACGACTACTTACCAACATCCGGCACACACGAACTGATGCCAAGTATCGCGATGTGTTCTGAATGAGACTTCTTCAGCGTGATTTCATACCAATAAAATGCGCGTCAGTTCTGGACGCTAAAGGTTTCCCATTAAAAGCAATGGAGTTCCCAGTTCGTCCATATAGTGACGCCGAGGGGCACCTTTGGCGTCTCCAGAGCGACGCCGGGGGCGCTTGACCATGCTTCAATTTTTGACGCCTCGGGAGTGAGAACGGGTTGTATTATGCATACTATTTACTGTCTGATTATCACGTGAATTTACAATCTCCTCCTCATCAGAAAGGGATAAAGGTACCCTTTCAACAGACACTCAGAGTCTCCCATCGGGTGAAACATAACAGATATGTCGTTCTGAGTCCCGGCATGCAAAGCTGAGACATTACAGATACATTGTAACATTCTGAGCCTCTGGTTCGTCCAGAGAGACAACAACAGATCTGTCTACAGCTTGTGAGGCAGCAATAGATACAACCACGTTCTGAGCCTCCAGCCTGTGAGGAAAGAGACATTAACAAACACTACGTTCAGAGTTTTCGTCCAGCGAGACAGTAACGACTCCAGAGAGACAAAAGCGGATTGACCAAGTTCTGAGTGTCTGGCCCAGAGAGGCAGAAGACACACAGAGACATTTGCAACAAGGTTAAGCTCAGGAGAAACCTTCATCTGCGTTTTCCAGATTGTTAAGGACCTTCTGCATTGTCAGGGGCTCATCTGCGTGTTCCAGATTGTAGGACCCTTTGGTGCTCCAGGAGATCAGCATCCCACAGAGCTTCGTGTTCAAGGCTGTTGACACAGATTCTGGCTCTTCTCCCCACTGCATTGTCACCCAGCACAACCAGTGACGTCACCATCAACAACATGGAACGTAAATATCACTTAACCAAACCTCTCTCCAGAGACCATGGCATTGTTGTGGTTTTCTAATTCGCATTAGATGTAATATAACTGTTAGTTAATAAATAATAATCTTTTGTTTAATTGTTTGGTGCATAATAAGGTTCTCCACCTTTTTGTTTTCAGCAAAACAGCTTATCTTTCCATAAGATAATGTTACTCTTCCATAGCACCAGCCAACTTAATCACTTGTATTTTATGTATCTTACGCACTCTATTCCTTCCTCATTCATGGTATTCATGTAGTTGTGTTAGTTATTCTTGTTTATCTTTTGTTAATAAAATTTATTTTATCACACTTGTGTATCTTCCTTGTGCTGATAATACAGAAGAGGCTCTACAAGTTAGCAATCTCACCAATCTTTCAGATAAATCAGATGACCACTTTACATAATTCTAAATGAGTGAACA
>RJVU01046677.1:69917-107083 GCA_003731715.1 Anabarilius grahami
ATATAGATGTCCAGGTTATAATATTTGGCGATGGTGAATGGCGAGGACCAGCCGGCCGCTGCACAGATGTCCGCAATAGAGACTCTGTTGGACCCCTCCCAAGAAGAGGCAATATGTAGCAATGTTCAATGTTAGGAAGGAAGAAGACAGGGTCGGCTAGACGTACTGACTGCTTTTATTAACTCCAATATAGCAACACAGGGGTGCAGACAGGCACAAACACTCTCAAAAACTCGTAACACAATTCACTCCAGTAAACTTTCAGCATTCCATGGGTGAGCAGTCAGTCGTCCTTCTCTCTCTCCTCCACTCCTGTTTCTCCTGGCGTCATATACTCTCTCCACGCCAATTACTGCAACAAGAGACAGGTGTTCATCATTTGCATTTACCCCACTCACTCACCGCTCGTCTCCTGCCTCTCTCTCCCGCTGCAGACTTCGCTGAACCACGCCCCCCTCGCCACACAATACCTCTTGTAGAGTGGACCCTCATTCCTAAGGGGCACAACTAGTCCAGTGCTATCGCATCCACAATCCATCTGGAAAGTCTCTGCTTTGAAACTGGCAGCCCTTTAGTGTGGCCCCTGAAGCAGACAAACAGCTTCTCTGATTGCTTCTCTATTGGCCAAGAGTGCTCAATATACACTAAGGGCTATAGTGGGTGAGGTGCCTGCTTGCTCTCCATGAGTGGAAAAGCTGACAGCGTTATCACCTGAATTCTAAATGGGGTGGAAAGCACTTTTGGCATGTAGCCTTTTCTTGGCCTAAGGACCACTTACTGTTGTTAGGACGGAACTCAAGGCAGAAAGGATCCACAGACAGAGCCTGTAAATGTCCAACTCGCTTGACTGATGCTAAAGCCAGCAAAAGGGCAGTCTCAAGTGGGAGGGACCGAAGGTCGGTTGACTCGAGCGGCTCAAAGGGAGGGCCCCAAAGTGCCCTAAGGACTGAGGAAAGGTCCCAAGCCAGGACCCAGCATGGGCATGGAGGGTTTAGCCTCTTAGCCCCCTGAGGAACTTAACAACTAAGTCGTGCTTCCCGATTGACTGGCCGCCACATAAACTTTGAGTGTCGAGGGGGCACGCACACTGTCCAGCATCTCCTGCAGGAAAGTGAGAACTGACACAGTATCGCATTCAGCGGGGTCTATTTTCCAAGATAGGCACTAGCTTGAGAAAATGGACCATTTCTGGGAGTAAAAGCACATTTTGAAAGGGGCCCTTGCCTCTGAGATTGCTCTCATGACTTCCCGGGAAAGGCCTGAAGGTTCCCGTCGAGGGGCCAAACATGCAGGTCCCACAACTCCGGTTAGGGGTGCCAGGTTGTTCCTCCTGCTTAGGAGAGGAGGTCCAGTGGTATGGGCCATGGAGCTGCTGACATGGAGCTGCTGACAGTTGCTGGACATGGCATTTCAACCAGAGCTTGAGTGGTTGAATGTGGAGCACACCCAGCGGAACTGCTAAGGAGGCTGTTGCCATAAGGCCCAGTAGCTTCTCCTGATTTTCAAGGCATGCTCTTAAGAGAGCCAAGCCTGCATTTGAGCTGAGTCGAAAAGTGACTCTTTCTTGGGGACGAGGAAGTAGCTGACTCGATGCGTTCCATGAGAACTCTCTCCACGGTGTAAGGGCTCGGTGAGCGAGTCGCTCAGAGGCGTGGCATTTTAAAAACAAACATCAGTAGAAACATGCTCTTGCACAGTGAAATATGCTCTATGAGTTTCGCCTGAAAATCACAAGGGAGAAGCATCATATTGAGCTGCCAGTGCTGGTCTCAACTGAGTGCTGTCATGCAGTTGTCCCTCTTGCAGTGCAAGTAGCACTGGGGAATCCTCTTGCTGCAGGGAGAGTGAGACACGCACGGGATTTAGACCGGCATGAGCTCACTTAGTCCCATTTGCTCAGCCCTGTGGCTCCATTGTTTAGGCTTCAGAGAAGGAGAGAACGTTGGAGAATGGGGGGAGGAGCCGTTTTCTTTACAGAAAGCGGTCCGCGAATGCAGAGAGGCAGTGAGAGTGTCCATCTTTGATGAACGCGGCTTAGCATGGCCCGGTAAGCAACGCACTCAGAAGTGCCGCATTTTGAAACTAACATGCTCTTTTAGAGAGAAATATAATGTATTAGTCTCACCTGAAAGTTGCAGGGAAAAAGCATCATTCTCAGCTGCCGAGTTGCCAGTGCTGTTCTCTGCTGCAGAGCTGTCAGCACTAGCAGCTGGTCTTAGTGAGTGCAACCTCAGTGTGGGTGCAGCCAGGCAGAAGACGAACTTACTGATGAGTGCAGGGGTGCCCGTCACAACAACGTCGTGGAAAATATGCTTAAAATTTGCTCTTTTAGTGGTCGCTGGATGGCCGCAGGAGAGAACGCTCAATCAGCTTGCTTGCTGAAGCATCGTTGTTCCACTGCGAAGCTTGTTTCCATGGTGAGAAGAGCGGCTTCAGTCTTCTTCAGAGAAGTGAGACGATCGTTGTGTTGAAGAAGATCTGAAATAGCTGAGTTTCTGCATGACTTTATAGGCAGTCAACCCAGCCCCTTCTGGCAGGCTGAAACACCTTTTGTCTGACAATATGACAATGTACCTTTTCAAAGGGTACATATATGTACCTTTCACCATGCATATTTAATTGTGTACCCCTTTTCTTTGGAAAGGTACTTTTTGGTACTCAGCTGGATACATGTTTGTTCCTTTGCTGGCACATTTGTGAAATTTGTACCTTAAAGTACTTAATTGTACCCTCACTGTACCTTTATTTCTGAGAGTGTGTGCAACCGCACAGACGTGGACCAATCAGGCTTCAAAATTCAGAGAAATAAGGAGTTTTCCCCACAATCATCAGCTAAAAGTCAGATGCAATGTGAGTGAACTGTATCAAAAGGGAATGAAGCATTCTACTTTGCAGTAAGGTATCTGTTCTTTTCTAAAAGCACATTTGGTGAATTAAATCACTTTCAACAGCAAATTGTTTACTGTAAAACTGCAGAAAAAAAATCTGCACATTCCTAAAGATGAACTGTTCTTGAAACTCCCATTGTACAAGATACCTTTAAAGGGCCTCTATGTAATAATGACACCCAGTGTTCAAAATAGGTACTGCAGTCCAAATTCAAAATATTGTTTGGCCCGCCCCCTCGTTCAAAGACGCGGTTGCCAGCAACAATAAGGAACGCAATTCACAATGAAAGCTGAGTAGACTTAAACACTGTAAGCTGATGAGTTGATTTATCTGTTTTAATATGCTGTCGTTCATAGAGATATTTAGATGGATGCAGAGGCTTTTTAGGTCAAGTAGAATCTGCGATTCTCTGACCCAGTTTGTTTGTTGGTTTCCATGGCTGCAATTCGCGGTGTTTTCCGCCGACTGGCAACCTGTGATGTCGAAATACTATTGGATAAACTGACAGCACATGTTTCGCACAGACCAAAACAAAGACACGGAACACACATTTTCAAAGTAGAATATCCGGCTGTAGCATTGTTTTTCTGAGGAACAAGTAGGTGAACATGTTTCCTAAATATCTGCAAACATTTCGGGGTATTTTTATGCTTTATTAAAGGAAAAATCTTACATAGAGCCCCTTTAACAAAAGAGAATTGATGAGTAATAAAACTAGTGAATGGCTCAGGCAAATATTATATGGTGATTATATTTGGGAACACCAGGGAGCATTTATGTTCAGTTTGTAGTTAGTTTTCGGTCATTGCTGTTTTTCTGCCTGTCTGTGATCAAATGAGTAACTAATGACATACTATAATGATAGGTTATGTTATGTTACTACTAATTTGATAAATCATTCTGTTCAGCTGTTATCTAATTAGTTCCCTTTGTTTCTTCTCAGCATAAGCTCCCTTGTTTCAGTTCCTAGATATCAGTTCTTTTTAATGTTAGTTTTGAGTTGTATTAATGAATTGATCTTCTTTGTCTTGCCTTCTGTCTACACCATGCTTAGGAAATGTGACAGGATCTTCAGGTCTTCAACTTTATAAAGTTGTCCATCCACACAAATCTTTCATTCAGATGTTGTTGTTGCTTTATAGGGGATTTTAGAGTTAAAGGCCCAATGACCAGATATGATGAATGAAGACCTGGAGTCAGAGATTGGAAGTGACTGCAAGATATCAAACAATACAAAAAGTAAATCTAAATTATATTTTCCATAAATAAATGCCAATTGAAGTTGTGTCCTCACTTTGTGACATCTCCTTGTCTTTTTTCTTTTTCTTTTTTATAATTCTAAACGAAACAGGCAATGTCAATGTCATAGTAAAAAAGCAGCTGCAACTATGTGCACATGTCTTTCAGCTATAGGGTCCGAGTCTTTATTGCTGGAATCTGAGCCAAGTCTGGAGACTTTTTTCACAAGTCTGAGTTGGGTCTGAAATCATTTCATGCTTTATTGAAAAAAAGTCTCATATTCAAATATCTTATTTACAAAGTTGTTTTATAGGCAAAACATATAATCTTTGGAAAACCAGGGATACAACTGGCTTTATTTTAGACTCTGAGCTTACATTTGATCATCAAATAAATGATGTTCTTAAAAATAGTTTCTTTTATCTTAGATCTACAGCCAAGTTGAAGTCTATCCTCTCTTTTAATTATTTGGAGAAGGTTGTTCATGCCTTTGTGTCTTCTCGTTTGGATTACTGGAATGCTTTGATCTGGGTGTGAGTCAGGCCTCCCTCTCTCGCCTGCAGCTGTTTCACAACTCAGCTGCTAGGCTTTTAACTGCATGGTACCAAAAAAAGAGACCATATTACTCCTGAATTGATTTCATTACATTGGTTACCGATTCGATACAGAATACAGTATAAAGTGCTGTTGTATGTTTTCAAATCTCTCCATGGCTTGGCACCAGAGTATTTCTGATTTAAATAGTTTACATCAACCTTTGAGATCTCTTCGCTCCAATGATCAGCTGTGTCTGACGGTTCCTCAATCGTGATTGAAATGTATAGAGGTGATAGAGCTTTTTCCGTGGCAGCCCCTATATGGAATGAGCTCCCACTCTCCTTAAAAACATCTAGGGTCATTTCAGAGGGGGTTAAAAACATATTTATTTTCCTTTGCTTTTAATAATGCGTTGTAAACTGTATGTATTTTTGGTTGTATGTATTTGTTTATTTTCGCTATTCTCATGTACAGCACTTTGGTACCCATTGTGGTTTTTGAAAGTGCTCTAGACATAAAGTTGAGTTGAGAGTTGAGTCAAAGATTCTAGCTGAACTTGTCTGCCTTTATCGGTCTATATATCAAGTAAGATACAAAAATACTTGTAAAAGCACATTCATATTCAAAGTTCAATCTTTATTTGAAGATGAAAACTTAATTTACACTAAATAGAACTATATAGTAAAACTTTGCACAAGCAAACAAAAGCTCAGAGGGTTTAGACAATGAGTAAAATCCTCCTGAACAGGGAATACTTGAAAATAGTATTGCACATCACAAATATCAGATTTGACAGGGTGTTTGCTGTGAGTCTACTGCGATTTGGACGCATGATTAGGCCTCCATGGCTGAACACCCTCTCAACTGGTGCACTGGTTGCAGGTGCTGCCAAGACCCTCATGCCCAAATAGTACAGCTTCCTTCATATGCCTAGTCCAGAATTTCAAGCAGTCAGTTTCATCCTCCTCAGATGCTGCCTTGATATATGCATTGAGTTCTGTTATACCGCTGTTGGTCACATGCTTCTTTTTGCTTTCGCTTGTGATAGCCCAAGAAAAGTTGTTCTGTCTTTGCTGGAGGTTCCTCGATCTTCTTCTCCACTGCTGCTACCCTCAGGGATGGAGACCTTTTCCATCTCAGATATAGCCAAGTCTGGGGAAAAAAATAAAATAATATATATAAAGGGAGTATAAATACACATAGTAAATGAGGGAAATAAACAGGAACAGTTGGACAAAAAATAACCAATCATTATCAACTAACAAGAACTCATACAGACATGACAGAAAGAAATAAACAGAATATAATTGTGACAATTTCTTTGTTCATTAGATGTTGACCCAAAAACACATTAATATGCAAATTAAATACAAAGTATAGATACATTGTATATAATGGGAAAACCCGTTTATGGCCATTTTACACACATATTTCATAAAGCAAAATTGGTATATCAAATCATTATGTTATATCTTTCAGAATCATCTTTGTATAAAGTTTGTTATTAAAAAAAAAATACTGAAACCTAAAAAAATTATTAGTGATTAAAGAAAAATCTCAATATTTTTTGCCTTTTCGTGCTATTTGTCTTTTATTTATTTAAAACTGAGTCCTGGAATCTGACTTCCCATCACTGCACAATATGCTTACAAACCCTTTAACCAATTTTGTAATAATATTTAATAAAAGGTTGAAGATGTCAATTTTCCTTTTCCTGACATCAGTTTTGGCCACTGCTGCAATTTTTGGCTTGGCTGTCATACCAAGAAATTCTGAACACTTGCAAAAACAAAGGAGCACCAACGCCTCAGTGCAGATTCGCACAAGTGCTCATCGAGGGCGCATATTGGCCACAAAGGCTCCTTTAAAGACAGCCCTACTGTGAGCTATGAGGTTGTTAATCGATAGTATTTGCATCAGCCCATCAGCTCACATCATTTCATCTTAGTTTTAAAATTATAATGTTTAACAGCAGTTAGTAACACTATGATTCCACTTTTAGCTTGGCTTGGTTCATGGCTTATAAAGCTTTAGCAAATTAAAACAAATAAAAAATACCCTATGTGACTAATGTATGGAAAAATACTTAAACCAATGCCACTGAAAAAGTGGGAGGGGATTGTTGCAGTGTGTAGTGAGAGTTTGGGGCGTGGCTACTGTAGCAGGTGGAGCAAGCGGGTGTTTAGTTGGTGTGGGACCATGGCTGATGCATTACATTGGAAAAGAAAGCTTTGGTTTGTAACCTCTGTCAGAGGGTTTGCAGTCTTGCCCAGGTGAAAATAAAAGATGGGAGGTGAAAAGGAAAACCCGAGGCACAGAACGGGAATTCCCTTAAGTCTAAAAGTAAAGTTGTGTTATATTCTAGAATAATATGTATATTTTTCTCTGTTTATTTCTTTCACTTCCTTATTTTATTCCATTTACCAGTTTATTTTTATTTTTTTCATTGTGGCAAGTGTGTTGCCCTTTGACTGCATTATAAATAGTGTAAATATGACTGTTTTCCTTCACCTCATAGGCTGCAGGGATTGGATGCTATTTGCTTTGATTGTAAATATTTTTATATTTGTTCCTTCTCCTGTGTTTCTTGCAGTCAGGAAGTCATGGAAGTCCATTTCAGTGCTTGATTTTTTTTTTTTTAAGTAGTGTAGTTTGTATGCTCTCCCCGTGTCTGCATGAGTTTCCTCCAAGTGCTCCAGTTCACCCCACAATCCAAAGACATGCAGCATTGGTTAATTTTTACATTGGAGACACTAAATTGTCTTTAGATGTGAATGTGTGTGTCTGTGTGTTTGCCCTGTGATGGACTGACCATCAGCCCAGGGTGTTTGTCTCCTGCTGCCTGAGACACTAGCTGCAGTTTGGAGAACGTCCGTATGGAATTTCTAGAGTCATTTATGGTGTAGGCCCTTCTCTGTCCAACTCTGTCAGCCTATTAAAAACTTCCAGCAATCAGCCTCTATTGCATTAACTCCTAATGGATGCAAAGCTACTAAATTTATGATCATCCAAAAGGAACGTCTCTGGTTACAAAGCAGACCAATCAGTACTGTGCCGAACAAAAACAAGAAACAAATAGTGGTTCCACTCAAGAAACCTTAATGAAGCTTTTCCTGTACTGAATTTCTCATAATTCATGGAGGTCTAAAATCTCCCATCACATATTTAAAACCAGATAGAATCTGAGGTAGGATCACATCTCCCTACACTGTATTCAGCCCAGATTGTACAGCTGATCTTCTTGTTATGGAAAAACAGTATGCAAGTTAGTGCCAGTGGTCATTCAACACCCGCAGAGATATTTATCCATTCCCTAATGAGTCTATTAATATGAACATTAAATGAGAATGAGAAATGAGAATGTGAGGAGACTTTTTTTGTAGTTTATTTACAAACATTGTGCACAATATACTCAAAATCAAATAATAATAATAATAAAAAAAAGAGCAGTGTTTGAATAAAGGCACATTTTGAACACACTCACACACCTTTGTGCCATTCCTGGAAACAATTCCTGTTCAACTGAAGACACAAGTGAACGTCACATGCCTGGCATTTCCAAGGTGTCTGTTGCTTCTTGCCAAATGCTGCTTTGCAATGTGCACACATGCGGCGACCGGTAGTGGCGATTTTTCTGACATCCACGGTCAACTCAGCTCCTGGAACCGGCACGTGGTCAATACTGCTCTGTTTTGGTGCTTCTTTCAGAGACACGCCACAGAGCTCTGCAGTAAGCTGCTCCATAAACTCCTTGCGCGTCATGTTGCCGTGTAGCTCCTTGTGCAATATGAAAGCGTTGGTGGCAGCAATGTCCAAGAAGTGTAGAAATACTTTTCTGTACCATTTCATGGTTTTGTGCTGTGCAGTGAAATACTCCAACAGCTGATCGGACAGGTCGGTACCCGCCATGTGGTGGTTGTACGCAATCACAGGTGCAGGACACGGAAAAGTCTTTGTCCTCCATGTATCTTTTGCTTTCACTTTTCTTTGCACACGGTCTCCTGTATAGGCAGCATGGATGGTGGAACAAACAGACACCTCTTTTTTGTCCATCCACTTCACACACACAAGAGGCCCATCCCGAATCCACCTGATTGATCCCCTGGTGGACTTTTTGGTCAGCGAATTAGAAGCGCTCTGTGGGAAGCCCCTCCTGTAGTCTCTGTAAGTCCCACAAGCACCAAACTTCATAGCAAGCAGGTCTGTTAGGAGCTTTGGACTTGTAAAGAAATCATCCATGTAAACATGGTACCCAGAGCCCAAAGCTTTCTTGTCCAGGAGAGACATCACAGCATCATATGAAATCCCATGGCCTGTAGGAAAGCTGTTCTTGCCCGTGTACACAGAGAAGTCCACAGTATATTCATTTGATGTGTCAGAGAGGACAAAAAACTTGAAGCCCAGCTTTGTTGGCTTTGGTTTTGTGAACCGTGTCATTCCAAAATTTGCTTTGCATGCCACCAGTCTTTCCTTGACAGCTAAATTTATTTTAGGATGATAGAAGGTTTTGCACGCAATACGGATAGTGTCCAAGAGGGGTCTGAGCCTGAAAAGTTGGTCGTGTTCAGATGTGCCCCTCTTTTTGTCATTTTCCTTGTCTGCATCTGGGTGACTCATGTGCAAATTCCATGAAATGGTGCGGTATCTGTCCCTTGACATAACTGTGGCAGGAAGAGGCAAAGAGAAAAGACTGTCCTGCCGCCAGTAGTCGGCGATGGAGCTCATCTTCACCGCGGCCATGTAGAAAACGAGTCCGATGTAGCGGTACATCTCGTCAACGCTGACATCTGTCCAACTGTATTTGCGACCCTTTGCAAGTGCCCTGGCAGCCTGAGCGTTTGTGTTGTGGCACAGATTTGACACGGCGCTCTCTGAGAAAAACAGTTTGAAAAGACTCATAGGAGAGTGCGAGTCAGTGAGACTCAACTGCGGCCCAGGTTCCCGTGCAGGCAGAAATCTCAGAGTCTTTGGATCAATGTCAACATCAGTTTCTGCTTTCCATGACAGATTCCTGTCTCTCTTTCCAACAGGTATCTGTTCGCGGTCATTCCCACATCTGTGGGGGGGAGAAGACAAAAGTGAGCATGCTGACAACAGGATCACAACAACATTATCAATTACTAATATTGACACATTGCCCACTCATTGGAAACGCACATATATACGTTGTGTGTATTATTTCACAGTAAGTAATCAAAATTAAACTGTCAGTTGTAAAATGAGGTGTGATTGCACACTTACTCGTTAAGATTCTCAACCGTGTTGAAAACTGAACGACGCTTGTGTGCCGCTCTTGTATGAGGTGCACATGAAGGAATCACATTCCTAAGAAAAGGAAAAAAAAGAAGAGTACAAGCACAAATATTAGTAAACATTTATCAGCTTAGGTTGTCCAAGGTGGCATTGCAGTGCATGCATAAGTGATTGGCAATTAATGGATATGGTCACACACTTTATATGTTGATGGGGCATCAAGAACCTTATGTCATGCACGTTCAAAACATTTACACCCAAGCAGATAATGGAGAACAGTTAAGCTCCGTTGATGAGGCAGTATTTTACAGCAAATAAGCAAACTCAAACTAGAATATTACTGTAGTCTAAACATTTTTCTTCTTCTCCACATTATAGAGCATAACATGTATGTGCTCGTTTTGTAAGACATCTAGATGTAATGAAAAGTCCACAGGACAACATATTTGCTCAATGTAACGAACTGGTCGATTTCACTCTGGTCATGGGTCTGAAACAGCTATATGAAACTCTAATAACTAAAATAAGAATAAATGGCTTACTCATCAGAAAATGTGTCCTGCGCTGGATCAAAGCCCTCCTCAAAGTGCAGGCCTTCATCATCAACGTCTTCGTCGTCTTCTGATGAAAAACCGAGTTCTTCCTCGCTGTCTACGATCATCTGGAGAGCTTGCTCGCGTGCGTGACGTGCCATCGTGATGAAAGGTCAATAAAGCCAAACTAAACTTTGCTGCCAATTTTATCTTACTGATAGGGGGCGTTTACCACATTTCTCGGTCTTATTTAGAGTAATTAGCATATGAACGATGCGCTCTGCGAGAGGGTGTGGCCAGACAGGCGCAAAAAAGAAAAGGAGAACAGGAAAACCCCTTGAACTTTCTATTTTTGCTTAACTCTCTCGCTCTCTCTTTTATTTTTTATTTTTTGGATTTCATACGTTTCTTCTCTCTCTTTGGTCGGCTGTCTTGGTGAGCGATCCTTCTTTGAAGACAGATTTCCCTGGATCTGGAATGTTCTTCTTCGACATTTACAGTTCCGAGGTTACAGATGCACTGGATATTTATTTGAAACTCATGGTAATTTCGCATGTCTGCATGTTCTCCCTCTGATTGGCTGTATTCACGCAACGAATGGTTGGAAGGCATTTCATTGGGTAGAAAAGGCGGGCTGCACTGACACGTCTGCTCCTTTGTCTCCTCCTATAGCACCACCCCTGAATCTCCTCCCACACAAGTTTCTGAACTTTCCCGCTCACAGAAGCGGTTATTTATTCAGAAAAAAAAGTAACAGCTATGAATGTCAACTCTTTGAAATAATGCAATCTCTGAATGCATGTTTATGTATAATAAAACAAGAAAGCTCTAGAAAGTGCGCACTACAAAATATTGGTCCGTCAAGAGTGGTGTACCAGTTGGGTATTTATCGAAAGCTCAAGCTAATTTCAGAGGGCTGGATTGGTCAGAAACGGGCTGCTAGAGAAACACATTTACCAGAAATGGTTCATACAGCATTATATTTGTCATACACTAGCACAGTCATCTGTAAAAAAATATTTTTATTTAATTTTCTTCCCATTGGTTTTCTCGAAGTGAAAACATGTACATGCTCGCACGATGATAAACTTAAAACACTTTTAAAACCTGTATGAATTCATTCAGTCGTGTTTGACAATCACTAACCTTTCGTCGTGAAAATAATACTCGTTTCAGAAAACACACAATAGGAGCAGCACAACTTATCAAGACCTGGAAATTACTCAAATCCCTTACTTTTTCAGACTGCGTAGTCGTAGTATGGCTACTAAATAATAGCAGACATCATTTAAAACACTCTTTTTGAAAATGTGTGTGGCTCTTAAAAGAGCCGTTGGGTTGGTGTAGTTGTTCTGATGTCAGAAGTTTATCCTCCGAAGCCGTACAGAGTGCGTCCCTGTCGCTTCAGCGCGTACACAACATCCATGGCGGTCACGGTCTTTCTCTTGGCGTGCTCGGTGTAGGTGACGGCATCGCGGATGACGTTCTCCAGAAACACCTTCAACACTCCGCGGGTCTCCTCGTAGATCAGACCGGAGATGCGCTTGACACCGCCGCGGCGAGCGAGACGACGGATGGCGGGTTTGGTGATTCCCTGGATGTTATCGCGCAGAACTTTACGGTGACGCTTGGCGCCTCCTTTCCCGAGTCCTTTACCGCCTTTGCCTCTTCCTGACATGGTTACAACTAACAAAGTTTATTCGGAGCTGAGCGTCTGAATGCCAGCAGGGAGAACAAGAAGACCTTTTACAGTCGCCTACAGGACCTTGTTGAAACACATGAAGGCGGAGCTATATGTATGCAACGTCGTATGACGCGCGTCGCCAGCAGACTGAAGGTTGCTTTCAAAGAAGCAAGCAATGGGCGTTTATCAAATATATTTAGTACAACAAAACAATGAGAACAAAACAACAAAAAACTATATTACAAATGGGTTAAACTACTTAGTGAGTATATACAATGGCTGACAATATGTGGTTCGATACCTTGCAGCAGCCATTTTGTAAAATGCATTTTTTCTTATGTCGACATTATTTGCATTTATTTTTTGTTCATCCACTCACTCTTTCGAGATGTAATATATTTGATATTTTCTGTCCCTATATTTACAGAAATATTACACTTGAAAAACACTTTAGGATTACATTTTTTT
Source organism: Anabarilius grahami (assembly GCA_003731715.1). NCBI lineage: Eukaryota > Metazoa > Chordata > Actinopteri > Cypriniformes > Xenocyprididae > Anabarilius > Anabarilius grahami. Next base: position 82,521 of record RJVU01046677.1, read on the forward strand.
TATATATTTTAATATGAAACAATATGTTATTTGAACAATTAAACCTTCTTGAGCCATCAATGTGGCAATATTTGTTTTTTAATTAATTATAAATATTCCAAGCGCAACAGAAGTGTTTGTCCCCACAGTCATGTAGGCTACAGAGGGAAAGAGCTTTATTTTGAGGTCACAAACAGGTTTTTATACCATTTTAATTACAATAATGTATGCATAACTATCAAATATATAATGTAAATGACAAAAAAAAACAAATGCCAAATAAATATATTATAAAATATATAATGAATGTAGTTGTCCCCTGGAGTTGTGTCACTGGTGTTACCTTTAACAAAAATCTCTTATTTTGAAAGAAAAAAATCACACTGATGACATCACTTGACTTCCTTCTTCCTGTTTCCTGAAGGTCAATGAAGAAAGACCAATGAAAAGTCCACTATCTCTTTTCAATTATAAGAAATTTTAATTAGAAAATCATAATTTCATATGAAGCTTTTAGTTGAAGTCACTGGTATGACCTACTTTATTGTTAGGGAATTTTAAAAAACTAGAATACAAATGGATTAAATTACTTGATTTAGTGAATATATCATGATTGACAACATGTGGATTGATTCCTTGCAGCAGCCATTTTGTAAAATGCATTTTTCATGAAAAATGTCACTGGTGTTACCCGTTTATAGATAAACTTTATTTAAAGCTATTCATTTAGTTCTTTTGCATAAAATAGCACTAAGATTACATGATTCTAACTTTTCTTTCTCATTGTTAGTCCTCGTTCGGTCAGATATGTCTAAATTAAGGGTATTTGGCTAAATTCAGTGCAGCGACTTTACAGACAGCATATTTTACAGACAATTTTAAAATGTTGTTCATGATCTTTTTCTGACTGCTTTCACTAAGTGTCAATGAAAGTCTTTTATTGTACACCAAATGTAAAAATTTAGTCTCATCTACTTAATTCTAGTTGAAGAATAAGGATCTTTGGTCTTGTGTATACGTCACTGGTGATTCATTTTGTCACTGGTTTTGTACTGTTTTTTGTCTGTCACATCAAATAAAATGTTTCATATGTTACATGATGATAATTTTACATCCATTGAATTCTGCTACACTCAAGAATTAAGATTTAAAGGATTGCATCATTACTTTTTTATAACTGTTTTTCAAATATTTTCATTGTTATAGCAAATACATGGTTGCACAAATGAATTATCATCATTCAATCACACTTTTAACTAATCTGATTAAAATAAATAACACAATCTCCTTATATTTTGCATTATCATTATTATTCTGTAACTCTGACTGCATGTGATGAAAAGAACGAGAAATAATATTTCATAAAAATGTTTAAAAATGCCAGAGAAGAATGGTAACACCAGTGACAAAAAAAGGGGACATGCAGTATTTAAATAAATGTACAAAAAAAATAACAAATCATTAAGCTGTCATTTATGTGTATTCATGAAGTCAAAGTGTAATATAATAATGTGGTCTAAGTTTAAATGTTAGAAAAAGAAATACATTTTAAGGCATTTCGTCATACCAAAAGTGGACGTTTCTGTAGAATGACCCTGCTACTCCTATTGTGTTTTATAAAATATAAAATAAAGAGTTTTTAAAACAAGCATTTACAGGTGACTGTGCTATATGCCAAATATTATGCTGAAAATAATGCTGTATGAACCATTTCTGTTAAATAAGCTCTGAAAAATCTAGAGAGGTTTGGAAGTTTGAGTATGGACATTGTGTAGGAACCCTACCTCGAGCTCCTTGCAACGAGCTTCATTTTACACTTTAAGGTTAAACTAGCTCGAGACATAAAGGCGTTCTTGCCCAAATCCGGGACTCAAGCTGATCATGAGGGCCTTTATTTGTGTATTGATACTGATGTATGATCTTCAGATATGTACACATTCTCTCAAAGAGTAAATATAATATACACAATAGACAATGTTAAGGACATTGCGGAATTACAACTGTCAAATTAAAGTGCTTTGTTGTGATCTGCCATGACACTCATGAGCGGTAAAGTCAGACAAAGAGACGTGTGGGGGAGTGACGTCACTGGCGGGTCTGGCAATGGGAAGATCCACATTTAGAAGCTTTCGTTGTTTGCAATCACGTGGTTCTGGTGACGCGCAAAATACCGGTGGGGGGCAAGCAGTGAAAATTAGAATGAAAGAGATGGAGGAAAGTCCTTTCTGTGCTGGTTCGGAAAGGTATAAACAGAAAATCACAACATATGTTGGACATGATCCTTATGTTATGAAGAGGAGCGACTTTTCCACTGAATTGAAAGACTTTCCTGCCATCGAGGACGAGGAGGTAGATATAGAGAATGTGAAGCTGCCTTCATGCCGTGTTCAGTTCTAGTCTGGGTTTGTTTATATCGCGCTGCCTTTCTGCTAGTGAAGTTAGGGCAGTATTTTGATTTTCTGTTGTGATTGTGATAAATATCACCTTTGTAGGTCGTTTATGCTGAATCGAGAATTGCAACAGGACCTCACATCATCGTTCAGGGAAAAAACTGGACGGTGTTATACAATTGTTGCCTTTTATACGTGTAAAAACACACTGAGGGAAGCAGGTTGAGGAGGTGACGGGAAGACGCCGTATATCAAATCTAATAATGTCACTGATTTAACCCATTCCCTATCACTCAATAAAATAATCACATAGCTGAGTGTTTTTGAAAGTGTTGTCTTTGTTGTTGAATCGACTTCTGTCAGCTTGTTAAACATTTATTTATTTGGACATTTTCTACCATATGATGGCTGAAGCAACAGCACGTGACACTGTTCTCATGGTAACCAGATCAACATTGTGAACGGAATACTACAAAACAGAAGTGAAAACACCAAATTATCATTCAATGGGATAAAATAGCTTCTCTTCCCTGCAAACGATACCATGAAGAATGTGAATATTTAACCAAGTCAAAAACAAATAAGGTAAGCAGAGCAGGTATATTCATTTCAGTATCGGCAGACGCAACAACTTTTAAAGTTAAAAAACTATATAAGTTATAAAAAACGGTATAAGTTATGTAAACACCTTCTGGGTTCTCGATATCGATTTGAGCAACCATAAACGACGCAAAACATACGAATTTTGAGTTTTTGATAGGATTCCTATATAGAAAAATCAGTCCCTGCCCTCCAGCCTCATTCGCGCTGCTGCTGTGACGTCATGTGCAAACAACCTATTGGCAGATGTGTTTCTCTAGCAGCCAGTTTCTGACCAATCCAGCCCTCTGAAATTGACTCTTCGCCGGGAGTTTGATTGACAAGCGATCTAACCAATCAGAACGCCGCATCCGCCATTTTGTCCGACAAAGCAGCCATAGTTAGAAGAGTAACCTCGGTGGAGTTAAACTCATGAATGTTGTTTCAAACAACATTCCGAGGTTACTCATGAATGTTGTTTCAAACAACATTCATTCGTTCATTCATGTTTATTTGATGCTAAATGAACTAGTAGGAAGAGATGATCGGTTTACGAGCCTCTTGAGCTGACGCGCTACAGCAATCTGTCACGACCATGGTCACGACACATTAAAGAGCCAGAAAACGGTTTTTATTGTTTGAATTTCTTTAAAAATTACACAGTTTGAAAGCTGGGACTTTGTTTATCATTAGTAACCTGCTCTGTCTTGTCTGTCGATGTGTCGTCAGTGTCCTCTTTGCTCCACAATGTATTTTTCACTGCGTGTGGTGTGACAGCGCCACGGCTTGTCGGACAAAGCAACAGTAACTAAGGGCAATTAGCATGAGCTTTCGATAAATACCCAACTGGTACACCACTCTTGACGGACCAATATTTTGTAGTGCGCACTTTCAAGAGCTTTCTTGTTTTATTATACATAAACATACATTCAGAGATTGCATTATTTCAAAGAGTTGACATTCATAGCTGTTACTTTTTTTTCTGAATAAATAACCGCTTCTGTGAGCGGGAAAGTTCAGAAACTTGTGTGGGAGGAGATTCAGGGGTGGTGCTATAGGAGGAGACAAAGGAGCAGACGTGTCAGTGCAGCCCGCCTTTTCTACCCAATGAAATGCCTTCCAACCATTCGTTGCGTGAATACAGCCAATCAGAGGGAGAACATGCAGACATGCGAAATTACCATGAGTTTCAAATAAATATCCAGGGCATCTGTAACCTCGGAACTGTAAATGTCGAAGAAGAACATTCCAGATCCAGGGAAATCTGTCTTCAAAGAAGGGTCGCTCACCAAGACAGCCGACGAAAGAGAGAGAAGAAACGTATGAAATCCAAAAAATAAAAAAGAGAGCTAGAGAGTTAAGCAAAAATAGAAAGTTCAAGGGGTTTTCCTGTTCTCCTTTTCTTTTTTGCGCCTGTCTGGCCACACCCTCTCGCAGAGCGCATCATTCATATGCTAATTACTCTAAATAAGACCGAGAAATGTGGTAAACGCCCCCTATCAGTAAGATAAAATTGGCAGCAAAGTTTAGTTTGGCTTTATTGACCTTTCATCACGATGGCACGTCACGCACGCGAGCAAGCTCTCCAGATGATCGTAGACAGCGAGGAAGAACTCGGTTTTTCATCAGAAGACGACGAAGACGTTGATGATGAAGGCCTGCACTTTGAGGAGGGCTTTGATCCAGCGCAGGACACATTTTCTGATGAGTAAGCCATTTATTCTTATTTTAGTTATTAGAGTTGCATATAGCTGTTTCAGACCCATGACCAGAGTGAAATCGACCAGTTCGTTACATTGAGCAAATATGTTGTCCTGTGGACTTTTCATTACATCTAGATGTCTTACAAAACGAGCACATACATGTTATGCTCTATAATGTGGAGAAGAAGAAAAACGTTTAGACTACAGTAATATTCTAGTTTGAGTTTGCTTATTTGCTGTAAAATACTGCCTCATCAACGGAGCTTAACTGTTCTCCATTATCTGCTTGGGTGTAAATGTTTTGAACGTGCATGACATAAGGTTCTTGATGCCCCATCAACACATATAAAGTGTGTGACCATATCCATTAATTGCCAATCACTTATGCATGCACTGGAATGCCACCTTGGATAACCTAAGCTGATAAATGTTTACTAATATTTGTGCTTGTACTCTTCTTTTTTTTCCTTTTCTTAGGAATGTGATTCCTTCACGTGCACCTCAAACAAGAGCGGCACACAAGCGTCGTTCAGTTTTCAACACGGTTGAGAATCTTAACGAGTAAGTGTGCAATCACACCTCATTTTACAACTGACAGTTTAATTTTGATTACTTACTGTGAAATAATACACACAACGTATATATGTGCGTTTCCAATGAGTGGGCAATGTGTCAATATTAGTAATTGATAATGTTGTTGTGATCCTGTTGTCAGCATGCTCACTTTTGTCTTCTCCCCCCCACAGATGTGGGAATGACCGCGAACAGATACCTGTTGGAAAGAGAGACAGGAATCTGTCATGGAAAGCAGAAACTGATGTTGACATTGATCCAAAGACTCTGAGATTTCTGCCTGCACGGGAACCTGGGCCGCAGTTGAGTCTCACTGACTCGCACTCTCCTATGAGTCTTTTCAAACTGTTTTTCTCAGAGAGCGCCGTGTCAAATCTGTGCCACAACACAAACGCTCAGGCTGCCAGGGCACTTGCAAAGGGTCGCAAATACAGTTGGACAGATGTCAGCGTTGACGAGATGTACCGCTACATCGGACTCGTTTTCTACATGGCCGCGGTGAAGATGAGCTCCATCGCCGACTACTGGCGGCAGGACAGTCTTTTCTCTTTGCCTCTTCCTGCCACAGTTATGTCAAGGGACAGATACCGCACCATTTCATGGAATTTGCACATGAGTCACCCAGATGCAGACAAGGAAAATGACAAAAAGAGGGGCACATCTGAACACGACCAACTTTTCAGGCTCAGACCCCTCTTGGACACTATCCGTATTGCGTGCAAAACCTTCTATCATCCTAAAATAAATTTAGCTGTCAAGGAAAGACTGGTGGCATGCAAAGCAAATTTTGGAATGACACGGTTCACAAAACCAAAGCCAACAAAGCTGGGCTTCAAGTTTTTTGTCCTCTCTGACACATCAAATGAATATACTGTGGACTTCTCTGTGTACACGGGCAAGAACAGCTTTCCTACAGGCCATGGGATTTCATATGATGCTGTGATGTCTCTTCTGGACAAGAAAGCTTTGGGCTCTGGGTACCATGTTTACATGGATGATTTCTTTACAAGTCCAAAGCTCCTAACAGACCTGCTTGCTATGAAGTTTGGTGCTTGTGGGACTTACAGAGACTACAGGAGGGGCTTCCCACAGAGCGCATCTAATTCGCTGACCAAAAAGTCCACCAGGGGATCAATCAGGTGGATTCGGGATGGGCCTCTTGTGTGTGTGAAGTGGATGGACAAAAAAGAGGTGTCTGTTTGTTCCACCATCCATGCTGCCTATACAGGAGACCGTGTGCAAAGAAAAGTGAAAGCAGAAGATACATGGAGGACAAAGACTTTTCCGTGTCCTGCACCTGTGATTGCGTACAACCACCACATGGCGGCTGCCGACCTGTCCGATCAGCTGTTGGAGTATTTCACTGCACAGCACAAAACCCTGAAATGGTACAGAAAAGTATTTCTACACTTCTTGGACATTGCTGCCACCAACGCTTTCATATTGCACAAGGAGCTACACGGCAACATGACGCGCAAGGAGTTTATGGAGCAGCTTACTGCAGAGCTCTGTGGTGTGTCTCTGAAAGAAGCACCAAAACAGAGCAGTATTGACCACGTGCCGGTTCCAGGAGCTGAGCTGACTTCGAATGTCAGAAAAATTGCCACTACCGGTCGCCGCATATGTGCGCATTGCAAAGCAGCATTTGGCAAGAAGCAACAGACACCTTGGAAATGCCAGGCATGTGACGTTCACTTGTGTCTTCAGTTGAACAGGAATTGTTTCCAGGAATGGCACAAAGGCGTGTGAGTGTGTTCAAAATGTGCCTTTATTCACACACCCCTCTTTTTTTAAAAAATTTTTTATTTTGAGTATATTGTGCACTATGTTTGTAAATAAACTACAAAAGAAGTCTCCTCACATTCCCATTTCTCATTTAATGTTCATATTAATAGACTCATTAGGGAATAGATATATATCTCTGCGGGTGTTGAATGACCACTGGCACTATCTTGCATACTGTTTTTCCATAACAAGAAGATCAGCTGTACAATCTGGGCTGAATACAGTGTAGTGAGATGTGATCCTAACTCAGATTCTATGTGGTTTCAAATATGTGATGGGAGATTTTAGACCTCCATGAATTATGCAAAATTCAGTACAGGAAAAGCTTCATTAAGGTTTCTTGAGTGGAACCACTATTTGTTTCTTGTTTTTGTTCAGCACAGTACTGATTGGTCTGCTTTGTAACCAGAGATGTTCCTTTTGGATCATCGTAAATTTGGTAGCTTTGCATCCATTAGGAGTTAATGCAATAGAGGCTGATTGCTGGAAGTTTTTAATAGGCTGACAGAGTTGGACAGAGAAGGTCCTACACCATAAATTACTCTAGAAATTCCATACGGACGTTCTCCAAACTACAAACACCCTGGGTTGATGGTCAGTCCATCACAGGGCAAACGCACAGACACGCACACATTCACACCTAAAGACAATTTAGTGTCTCCAATGTAAAAATTAACCAATGCTGCATGTCTTTGGATTGTGGGATGAACTGGAGCACTTGGAGGAAACTCATGCAGACACGGGGAGAGCATACAAACTACACTACTTAAAAAAAAAAAAAATCAAGCATTGAAATGGACTTCCATGACTTCCTGACTGCAACAAACACAGGAGAAGGAACAAATATAAAAATATTTACAATCAAAGCAAATAGCATCCAATCCCTGCAGCCTATGAGGTGAAGGAAAACAGTCATATTTACACTATTTATAATGCAGTCAAAGGGCAACACACTTGCCACAATGAAAAAAATAAATAAATAAAAATAAACTGGTAAATGGAATAAAATAAGGAAGTGAAAGAAAAAAACATAGAAAAATATACATATTATTCTAGAATATAACACAACTTTACTTTTAGACTTAAGGGAATTCCCGTTCTGTGCCTCGGGTTTTCCTTTTCACCTCCCATCTTTTATTTTCACCTGGGCAAGACTGCAAACCCTCTGACAGAGGTTACAAAGCAAAGCTTTCTTTTCCAATGTAATGCATCAGCCATGGTCCCACACCAACTAAACACCCGCTTGCTCCACCTGCTACAGTAGCCACGCCCCAAACTCTCACTACACACTGCAACAATCCCCTCCCACTTTTTCAGTGGCATTGGTTTAAGTATTTTTCCATACATTAGTCACATAGGGTATTTTTTTATTTGTTTTAATTTGTTAAAGCTTTATAAACCATGAACCAAGCCAAGCTAAAAGGGGAATCATAGTGTTACTAATTCTGCTGTTAAACATTATAATTTTAAAACTAAGATGAAATGATGTGAGCTGATGGGCTGATGCAAATACTATCGATTAACAACCTCATAGCTCACAGTAGGGCTGTCTTTAAAGGAGCCTTTGTGGCCAATATGCGCCCTCGATGAGCACTTGTGCGAATCTGCACTGAGGCGTTGGTGCTCCTTTGTTTTTGCAAGTGTTCAGAATTTCATGGTATGACAGCCTAGCCAAAAATTGCAGCAGTGGCCAAAACTGATGTCAGGAAAAGGAAAATTGACATCTTCAACCTTTTATTAAATATTATTACAAAATTGGTTAAAGGGTTTGTAAGCATATTGTGCAGTGATGGGAAGTCAGATTCCAGGACTCAGTTTTAAATAAATAAATAAAAGACAAATAGCACGAAAAGGCAAAAAATATTGGGATTTTTCTTTAATCACTAACCATGTTTTTAGGTTTCAGTATTTTTTTTTTAATACCAAACTTTGTATAAAGATGATTCTGAAAGATATAACATAATGATTTGATATACCATTTTGCTTTATGAAATATGTGTAAAATGGCCATAAACGGGTTTTCCCATTATATACAATGTATCTATACTTTGTATTTAATTTGCATATTAATGTGTTTTTGGGTCAACATCTAATTAACAAAGAAATTGTCACAGTTATTTTCTATTTCTTTCTGTCATGTCTGTATGAGTTCTCGTTAGTTGATAATTAGTTATTTTTTGTCCAACTGTCCCTGTTTATTTCCCTCATTTACTATGTGTATTAATATGTAGTTTCTTTTGTGTCTTTTTTATTCAAACAAACATATTGTGTTTGAGAGTAAAACTAATTATTTTGTAATTAAAAAATATATATATTGCAAAAAAAGTCTTCTTAAGGCTCAAAAATAAAGAAGTTGATAACAGAATTATTTGCAGTGCGTGTAAATCTTTGAAAACCTTTATTTTTCCTTGTGCACTTCGAGAACTTTTCATCCCAAACCCACACATTTTGCTCTCTTTTCTGCTGTCTTTTTTGCGGGTCAAAATATTTTGCTTGCGAGGTGAATAGGTTTGCAAGCTGAAAAGTTTTGTTTGCACGTGAAGCTGTAGCTCAGTGGGCGGTCTCTACCAACCAGGATGAAAGGCATTTTTCTATTGGTCACCCTCGATTGAAGTGACAAGTTGGCCACGCCCACTACGGTTTCCCGCCGCTGCTGCTGCCACCGAGAAGATAAGAGAAGCGAGAATGGCGAGCAACAGGTCGTTTACTGGGTAAGATAACTAATTTAATATCATAAACGCAGTGACAAGTGAACTGAATGATTCTCTCTTCTTATGCTGTCCCATTTAAATACTTAACGTTGGCTAGACCAGTCTGTAGTTAGTGTTACCGTTGACTAGATTTTATTAACGTTAGCCAACACTAGCAGCCAGAGCCACCATTAGTAACGTTTGCCGTGTGGTCGATGTCCAGTGTTGCTAGCTGAGCTGACATTCATAATCACATTTGGATTTTCTCAGCGTAAAGGTTGAGAGGCACTATTTTCGATGTTCGTAGAGTTGGGCCTAGGTTCTGGGGTAAAAATATCCGCTTGTTAACTCGTGACGTAAGGAACGCCGTTTCTGGGTCCAAGCCCCGGCTAGTTCGACTTGAGAATGCCATCTCCGCGGCCGTTTATGAGCGCTATTTATTCATAATAAACATTTATCATTTTAAAGTTACACGTTTAAAATACTTAGTCTATACAACAGTCTCCATGGTCACAGCGTCACAGACATTATTTTAACAATTTATAAAAGATGAATCACTGTCTAGCCATCTGGGATTTTGTTATGGAGATAACGTAAAGGTTATGATAATTTTTTTTTTGTAGTATTACACCACATTATGTCTGTATATTAGCACCGTTTGTTGTTTTTCTTATGGTATAAACGTTACTAATGGTGGCTCTGGCTGCTAGTGTAAGTATTTAAATGGGACAGCATAAGAAGAGAGAATCATTCAGTTCACTTGTCACTGCGTTTATGATATTAAATGAGTTATCTTACCCAGTAAACGACCTGTTGTTCGCCATTCTCGCTTCTCTTATCTTCTCGGTGGCAGCAGCAGCGGCGGGAAACCGTAGTGGGCGTGGCCAACTTGTCACTTCAATCGAGGGTGACCAATAGAAAAATGCCTTTCATCCTGGTTGGTAGAGACCGCCCACTGAGCTACAGCTTCACGTGCAAACAAAACTTTTCAACTTGCAAACCTATTCACCTCGCAAGCAAAATATTTTGACCCGCAAAAAAGACAGCAGAAAAGAGAGCAAAATGTGTGGGTTTGGGATGAAAAGTTCTCGAAGTGCACAAGGAAAAATAAAGGTTTTCAAAGATTTACACGCACTGCAAATAATTATGTTATCAACTTTATTTTTGAGCCTTAAGAAGACTTTTGCAATATATATTTAATTACAAAATAATTAGTTTTACTCTCAAACACAATATGTTTGAATAAAGACAAAATAAACTCCATATTTACAGTGGTGCTCAGGATTATTGGCACCCTTGGTAAATATGATCAAAGATGACAAAAATAATTATGCATTGTTTATCCTTTTGATCTTTAATTCATAAAATTTGCAAAAATCTAATCTTTCATTGAAGGAAAAGAATTGAAAGTGGGGGAAAAAAAAAAAAATCACAACACGTTCTCAAAACACGTTGGCCACAATTATTGGCACCCTTTTGTTAAATACTTTTTGCAACCTCCTTTTGCCAAGATAACAGCTCTGAGTCTTCACCTATAATGCCTGATGAGTTTGGAGAACACCTGACAAGATTGATAACTCGAGATTCAATTGCAAGTGACAAAACTCCTTTATTAAAGGAAAAGCACAAGATATAAAGAACAACGTAAGTGGTCGGAAGACTGCGGTACAGCTGGTTCGTTGGCAGCACAGGGACTACAATGGGCTGATCTCCAAACGCAATCCAACGCAGAACACCAGACAGATAAACATCCACTCTGAACAGCGGCAGGAACTCAGGAGACGAAAGGCAGAACTGAAAGGAACACAGCGTGAGCCAACAGAACAATCCGACAATGAACGAACAAACACAGAGACATTAAATAGCAGTGCTGACAAGCAACAGCTGCAGCTGATGGCTAATCAGTGCTCGTGGGTTGCCCAGCAACCACACGTGACAGTCAAGACATACACACCCACACACACACACACAACAACAGAACAGGAATCCACAGACCTGCGAACCGTGACAACACCTGACGAGATCAGAGATCATAGCTTCATGCAGAATCTCTCCAGATCCTTCAGATTCCAGCTCCATGCTGGTGCTTCATCTCTTCAGTTCACTCCACTCATTTTATATAGGGTTCAGGTCAGGGGACTGGAATGGCCATGGCAGAAGCTTCATTTTGTGCTCAGTGACACATTTTTGTGCTGGTTTTGAAGTTTGTTTTGGATCATTGTCCTGATGGAAGATCCAACCACGGCCCATTATTGGATTTATAGCAGAAGGTCAGGTTTTGATTTTTTATCTGTTGGTATTTGATAGAATCCATGATGCCATGTATTTGAACAAGATGTTCAGGACCTCCAGCAGAAAAACAGGCCCACAACATTAAAAATCCAGCAGTATATTTAACCGTGGGCATGGGGTACATTTTATTCCTGTGTGCACCAAATCCATCTGGTGGGTTTGCTGCCAAAAAGCTCTTTTTTAGTTTCATCTGACCATAGAAGCCGGTCCCGTTTGAAGTTCCAGTCTTGTCTGACAACTGAATATGCTGGATATTGTTTCTGGATGAGAGCAGAGTATTTTACTTGAAATCCTCCAGAACAACTTGTGGGGATGTAGGTGCTGTTTGATCATTTTTTTTAGGCTTTCTGAGACTCAAGACTCAACTAACCTCTGCAAGGTTAGTTCTCCAGCTGTGATCCTTGGAGAGTTTTTGACCACTCAAACTCTCCTCCTCATCGTGCATTAGGACGATTTAGACACACGTCCTCTTCCAGGCAGATTTGTAACAACTTTAGTTGATTGGAACTTCTTAATTATTGCCCTGGTAGTGGAAATGGGGATTTTCAATGCTTTAGCTATTTTCTTACAGCCATTTTCTATTTTGTGAAGCTCGACAATCTTTTGCTGCACATCAGAACTATATTCTTTGGTTTTACTCATTGTGATGAATGATTACAGGAATTTGGCCTTTGTGTTTCCTCATGTTTATACTCCTGTGGAACAGGAAGTCCTGGCTAGACAATTTCATGTTCATGATCACCCTGGTGTGCTAAAAAATGTAAATATGAATGGGAATATACTTTAGAGATATTTTACTCATACAAAATTCTAGGGGTGTCAATAATTGTGGCCAATGTGTTTTGGAGAAAAACATTTATTTCATAATGTGATTTTCCCCCACTTTCAATTCTTTTCCTTCAATGAAATGTTAGATTTTTGCTCATTTTATGAATTAAAGATCAAAAGGCTAAACAATGCAGATTTATTTTTATAGTCATCTTTGATCATATTTACCAAGAGTGCCAATAATTCTGAGCACCACTGTATACTCCCTTTATTATTTTATTTTTTTCCCCAGACTTGGCTATATCTGAGATGGAAAAGGTCTCCATCCCTGATGGTAGCAGCAGTGGAGAAGAGGATCGAGGAACCTCCAGCAAAGACAGAACAACTTTTCTTGGGCTATCACAAGCGAAAGCAAAAAGAAGCATGTATATATCAAGGCAGCATCTGAGGAGGATGAAACTGACTGCTTGAAATTCTGGACTAGGCATATGAAGGAAGCTGTACTATTTGGGCATGAGGGTCTTGGCAGCACCTGCATCCAGTGCACCAGTTGAGAGGGTGTTCAGCCATGGAGGCCTAATCATGCGGCCAAATCGTAGTAGAATCACAGCAAACACCCTGTCAAATCTGATATTTGTGATGTGCAATACTATTTTCAAGTATTCCCTGTTCAGGAGGATTTTACTCATTGTCTAAACCCTCTGAGCTTTTGTTTGCTTGTGCAAAGTTTTACTATATGGTTCTATTTAGTGTAAATTAAGTCATCTTCAAATAAAGTCTGAACTTTGAATATGAATGTGCTTTTACAAGTATTTTTGTATCTTACTTGATATATAGACCGATAAAGGCAGACAAGTTCAGCTAGAATCTTTGACTCAACTCTCAACTCAACTTTATTTCTAGAGCACTTTCAAAAACCACAATGGGTACCAAAGTGCTGTACATGAGAATAGCAAAAATAAACAAATACATACAACCAAAAATACATACAGTTTACAACACATTATTAAAAGCAAAGGAAAATAAATATGTTTTTAACCCCCTCTGAAATGACCCTAGATGTTTTTAAGGAGAGTGGGAGCTCATTCCATATAGGGGCTGCCACGGAAAAAGCGCTATCACCTCTATACATTTCAATCACGATTGAGGAACCGTCAGACACAGCTGATCATTGGAGCGAAGAGATCTCAAAGGTTGATGTAAACTATTTAAATCAGAAATACTCTGGTGCCAAGCCATGGAGAGATTTGAAAACATACAACAGCACTTTATACTGTATTCTGTATCGAATCGGTAACCAATGTAATGAAATCAATTCAGGAGTAATATGGTCTCTTTTTTTGGTACCATGCAGTTAAAAGCCTAGCAGCTGAGTTGTGAACCAGCTGCAGGCGAGAGAGGGAGGCCTGACTCACACCCAGATCAAAGCATTCCAGTAATCCAAACGAGAAGACACAAAGGCATGAACAACCTTCTCCAAATAATTAAAAGAGAGGATAGACTTCAACTTGGCTGTAGATCTAAGATAAAAGAAACTATTTTTAACAACATCATTTATTTGACGATCAAATTTAAGCTCAGAGTCTAAAATAAAGCCAGTTGTATCCCTGGTTTTCCAAAGATTATATGTTTTGCCTATAAAACAACTTTGTAAATAAGATATTTGAATATGAGACTTTTTTTCAATTAAGCATGAAATGATTTCAGACCCAACTCAGACTTGTGAAAAAAGTCTCCAGACTTGGCTCAGATTCCAGCAATAAAGACTCGGACCCTATAGCTGAAAGACATGTGCACATAGTTGTAGCTGCTTTTTTACTATGACATTGACATTGCCTGTTTGGTTTAGAATTATAAAAAAGAAAAAGAAAAAAGACAAGGAGATGTCACAAAGTGAGGACACAACTTTAATTGGCATTTATTTATGGAAAATATAATTTAGATTTACTTTTTGTATTGTTTGATATCTTGCAGTCACTTCCAATCTCTGACTCCAATACTTCATTCATCATATCTGGTCATTGGGTCTTTAACTCTAAAATCCCCTATAAAGCAACAACAACATCTGAATGAAAGATTTGTGTGGATGGACAACTTTATAAAGTTGAAGACCTGAAGATCCTGTCACATTTCCTAAGCATGGTGTAGACAGAAGGCAAGACAAAGAAGATCAATTCATTAATACAACTCAAAACTAACATTAAAAAGAACTGATAACTGAAACAAGGGAGCTTATGCTGAGAAGAAACAAAGGGAACTAATTAGATAACAGCTGAACAGAATGATTTATCAAATAAGTAGTAACATAACATAACTTAACATTATAGTAACTATGTCATTAGTTACTCATTTGATCACAGACAGGCAGAAAAACAGCAATGACCGAAAACTAACTACAAACTGAACATAACTGCTCCCTGGTGTTCCCAAATATAATCACCATATAATATTTGCCTGAGCCATTCACTAGTTTTATTACTCATCAATTCTCTTTTGTTAAAGGTATCTTGTACAATGGGAGTTTCAAGAACAGTTCATCTTTAGGAATGTGCAGATTTTTTTTTCTGCAGTTTTACAGTAAACAATTTGCTGTTGAAAGTGATTTAATTCACCAAATGTGCTTTTAGAAAAATAACAGATACATTACTGCAAAGTAGAATGCTTCATTCCCTTTTGATACAGTTCACTCACATTGCATCTGACTTGTAGCTGATGATTGTGGGGAAAACTCCTTATTTCTCTGAATTTTGAAGCCTGATTGGTCCACGTCTGTGCGGTTGCACAGACAAAAGGTGTTTCAGCCGCCAGAAGTGGCTGGGTTGACTGCCTATAAAGTCATGCAGAAACTCAGCTATTTCAGATCTTCTTCAATGCAACGATCGTCTCACTTCTCTGAAGAAGACTGAAGCCGCTCTTCTCACCATGGAAACAAGCTTCGCAGTGGAACAACGATGCTTCAGCAAGCAAGCTGATTGAGCGTTCTCTCCTGCGGCCATCCGGCGACCACTAAAAGAGCAAATTTTAAGCATATTTTCCACGACGTTGTTGCGACGGGCACCCCTGCACTCATCAGTAAGTTTGTCTTCTGCCTGGCTCCACCCACACCGAGGTTGCACTCACTAAGACCAGCTGCTAGTGCTGACAGCTCTGCAGCAGAGAACAGCACTGGCAACTCGGCAGCTGAGAATGATGCTTTTCCCCTGCAACTTTCAGGTGAGACTAATACATTATATTTCTCTCTAAAAGAGCATGTTTGTTTCAAAATGCAGCACTTCTGAGTGTGTTGCACTGCTAAGCCGCGTTCATCAAAGATGGACACTCTCACTGCCTCTTTGCATTCGCGGACTGCTTTCTGTAAAGAAAACGGCTCCTCCCCTCATTCGCCAACGTTCTCTCCTTCTCTGAAGCCTAAACAATGGAGCCACAGGGCTGAGCAAATGGGATTAAAGTGAGCTCATGCCGGTCTAAATCCTGTGCGTGTCTCACTCTCCCTGCAGCAAGAGGATTCCCCAGTGCTGCTTGCACTGCAAGAGGGACAACTGCATGACAGCACTCAGCTGAGAACAGCACTGGCAGCTCAATATTATGCTTCTCCCCTGTGATTATCAGGCGAGACTCATAGAGCATATTTCACTGTGCAAGAGCATGTTTCTACTGATGTTTGTTTTTAAAATGCCACGCCTCTGAGCGACTCGCTCACCGAGCCCTTACACCGTGGAGAGAGTTCTCATGGAACGCATCGAGTCAGCTACTTCCTCGTCCCCATAGAGTCACTTTTCGACTCAGCTCAAATGCAGGCTTGGCTCTCTTAAGAGCATGCCTTGAAAATCAGGAGAAGCTACTGGGCCTTATGGCAACAGCCTCCTTAGCAGTTCCGCTGGGTGTGCTCCACATTCAACCACTCAAGCTCTGGTTAAAATGCCATGTCCAGCAACTGTCAGCAGCTCCATGTCAGCAGCTCCATGGCCCATACCACTGGACCTCCTCTCCTAAGCAGGAGGAACAACCTGGCACCCCGAACCGGAGTTGTGGGACCTGCATGTTTGGCCCCTCGACGGGAGCCTTCAGGCCTTTCCCGGGAAGTCATGAGAGCAATCTCAGAGGCAAGGGCCCCTTTCAAAATGTGCTTTTACTCCCAGAAATGGTCCATTTTCTCAAGCTAGTGCCTAGCTTGGAAAATAGACCCCGCTGAATGCGATACTGTGTCAGTTCTCACTTTCCTGCAGGAGATGCTGGACAGTGTGCGTGCCCCCTCGACACTCAAAGTTTATGTGGCGGCCAGTCAATCGGGAAGCGTGACTTAGTTGTTAAGTTCCTCAGGGGGCTAAGAGGCTAAACCCTCCATGCCCATGCTGGGTCCTGGCTTGTGACCTTTCCTCAGTCCTTATGGCACTTTGGGGCCCTCCCTTTGAGCCGCTCGAGTCAACCGACCACCGGTCGCTCCCACTTGAGACTGCCCTTTTGCTGGCTTTAGCGTCAGTCAAGTGAGTTGGACATTTACAGGCTCTGTCTGTGGATCCTTTCTGCCTTGAGTTCCGTCCTAACAACAGTAAGTGGTCCTTAGGCCAAGAAAAGGCTACGTGCCAAAAGTGCTTTCCACCCCATTTAGAATGCAGGTGATAACGCTGTCAGCTTTTCCACTCATGGAGAGCAAGCAGGCACCTCACCCACTATAGCCCTTAGAGTGTATATTGAGCACTCTTGGCCAATAGAGAAGCAATCAGAGAAGCTGTTTGTCTGCTTCAGGGGCCACANCAAGCGAGTTGGACATTTACAGGCTCTGTCTGTGGATCCTTTCTGCCTTGAGTTCCATCCTAACAACAGTAAGTGGTCCTTAGGCCAAGAAAAAAGGCTACATGCCAAAAGTGCTTTCCACCCCATTTAGAATTCAGGTGATAACGCTGTCAGCTTTTCCACTCATGGAGAGCAAGCAGGCACCTCACCCACTATAGCCCTTAGAGTGTATATTGAGCACTCTTGGCCAATAGAGAAGCAATCAGAGAAGCTGTTTGTCTGCTTCAGGGGCCACACTAAAGGGCTACCAGTTTCAAAGCAGAGACTTTCCAGATGGATTGTGGATGCGATAGCACTGGACTTGTTGTGCCCCTTTGTCACGGTTCATGGTTTCACTTACTCGCCTGTGAGTGAATGATGGTGTGGGCGTTACCTATTATGTCTGATTGCAATCTGTTGCCAGCCGTGTCTTGTTTGTGTTTGTTATAAAATGTGCATGTCTACATGGTGTCTTTGTCAGTTCGTTGCAGGCTGTCCCGGTGTCGTGCACTCTGTTTGTCTCTTCCTGGTTCCTGGATTTTTGGACTGTTGCCGTTTGCCCTGCTTTCTGGGTTGGATTATCCTTGGTTTCTGATACCCGTTGCAGCCCTGCGTCACCCAGCCTTTCTGACTCTGCACGCCATCGTTTCTGCACGTCTCAGTCTCTGCATCGACTGTCCATTTGGAGTGAAGTTATTGTACAGCGTATTCTGTCAATAAATATTGTTATACTTGCAGTTGGATCCTCTGTCTGTGTTCATTTCCTGACACTCTTAGGAATGAGGGCCCACTCTACCAGAGGTATGGCATCTTTTTGGGAGTGGTCCAGCAGAGTCTCTATTGCGGACATCTGTGCAGCAACCAGCTGGTCCTCGCTATCCACTTTCAAATGTGTCAGGGATGTTAACATAAAGATGTGTTAATATTAACACATTATGTGCTGTTTTAGGCTACCCAGATTGTGCTAGAAAACCTACCTAAAACCACACAGAAAATGTGGTATGTGGCATAAAATCATTTGAATAAAACAAGAAAATACATATTTCATACTTCAAAACATTTGTCATGAATTAATAAGTCATAGAACAAACTGCACAATATGATTTCAAGCAGTAAAAAACACAGGAAATGTCCAGCAAAGAACTTTTTTTTTTTTTTTTTTGTTAGGCAGATAACATTTTAATTCATTTCAAAACTTTGTGTCTGGGATTGATGTAGATCTGATCTGATACAAAACTTGTCTGAATATCAAGGGGCTGGGAACCTGACAGACCAGAAGGAATGTTTTAAAGGCTGTACTCTTCCACCTTTTCAACAATGTAGGCATGACCATCAAAATATTTTACATTAACAGTCCTTAAAAAAAGCAAACAATGTTTTTGTCTAACTTTGGAAATAAATGAACTTCACCAAAGACAGGCTTATGTTCACAACTGGTTGGCAACATCAAAATGCTCCCTGTTCTGTGTGTCCACAAAAACTGAGTTTGACACATGAATTGTCTCTGTTACTTCATCTGCAAAGGAGCTCATTTCATTACTTATTTGGTCACCATACTCCAAAGAACGAACAACAACAGGATGTGCATTTGGAACACATTTTATGAGCTAATAGTTCCCCAAATTTCTAACAATGCATTTGCTGTACCTGGTTTTTGAAAGCCAGAGTCTTGGATATATTCTTAAAATTGCAAACAGCATGTGCCTGCCGTTTGAGGGGATTGTGTTTGGATTCAAATCTCATACACCAAAGTTTAGACAAAGGTCCAAACTTAATCATCATCTTTGGTGTGAGATTTAGCCGGATAAAGCTCTTTGAACAACTTACGATGATCTATGATAAGCTGTTTCAGGAATACTGCAAGACCTCTGGTAACAACAGGTGCAAATACAATGCTGCATATCTCTCGTAAAAAAATGAACAATTGCCAATGCAAACTTTCGGGATTGACAGGGTCCCCCAAAAGAAAAGGCAAGTTTTGTATAAGACACCACATCTGTGATGCTGTTTGTTTGACTGGTGTCTCAGATTTCAGGATAAGGATGACACTTGGTTGGTTTTTTTGTGTTTGAATACCCATAGTTGTAGCTGGCTATTCTTTCATTCAACTGTTCCAGGCACAACAGTTTTTCTTCAAAAATGTAGTGCTGAAGGAAAAGTTTAACCTGTTCCATGTACTGTGTGTATGTTTGTCCTCTTGTCATAACGTCAATGCCTTGCTTCTCTAGGACTTTTATGTCGTCTGTAAGAGGCTCAAAGATTTTTTCCAAAGCCATATTTTTCTCTGTCAATAGAATTGAAAAGAAGGCAAAGATGAATGTTAGCCAAGCTTGAATTATATTCAGCGGTTAAGTTTCTCAATGAGAAATACACTGCTCCCATTTTATGGATTTTTGTTTTTGACCCAAGGGGATTTACATGCAGTCTCAAGATCATCAAAGTATAGCTGAATCTGTAGACCATTAGGATATATTTTGTACAGCTCATGCTTTGCAAAATGATCACCATCACAATAGTCATACATCTTACCATCTGTACTTTTATGAGACTGCAAATAGAGGGTCTGAAATGTTTCATTACCAAAGAGAAATTTTAGGCTTTCAATGATGGAAATATACTGAAATGTACCAGCTACAAGTGTTTGTTGTGCAATACCATTGTTTTCTTATGGTGTCAGCTCTGTGACCTAAGAAGATCTCTGTTGGCTTAGAGGATACTCAGTTTCAAAGAATTTAGCCATTTTATATGGGTTATCTATATTGTCAAGGCACTCCCTAGCAGTCTCAAACTAACAAATAAAACAAATAAAATTTTAAACAATGCACTGGTAGATGCTTGAAGTTCTTTAGTGCAAGTTACACTTCTTTGTGCATCACTCAATGTTATATTCAAGCAAGAGTACATCTTTGCAGCAAATGTTGGTGCATGACTGGTAATTGACACTGCATCATCAGTCTTAGATGAATAATACACTGCATTTTCCTCACCATTTGATGTTGTGCCAGTTGTCAAATGAGAGTTGTTGCTGATATTTGCATTGTTGTCCTGTAAAAGCCTGTCTGCCCCATCTCTTTCTGCCATGTTTTGTAAGCTATCAACTGATGCATGCTCTCATGCAAGATGCTTAGAATAGGAGTCAATGTTATGATATGAACGTTGATGGCCATTTTGGCTGCAAAATATGGAGTAGTCCTGTTCATCAGAAAGGAAATGTATGGCACAACGATGCCAGCGTAGTCTCCTGATCTCAGAGTCAACTGGCTTTTTGCATATTGGTGTAAGACTCCTCTTGCAGTGACTCTCCAATCCACTTGGGAGCGCTGTCTGCTCCCTCATGCAATGACTCTCCCAGCCATTGGTGGCCACCCCCTGCCCTTTACTGTGAAGACTCTCTGGGCCACTAGGCGGCACCACCTGCTGTGAACTCTCTAGTTAAGACTGCTCATCAAGTTCATTTGTTCCACCTGTATTTTTTCCTATTTAAATTTGGTAGTTACATTGAATTGTGTTCAGTCTTGGGGTCAACCCAGTATGGATTATATGAGTTCTAGAAAAAGTTAAGTGATGTTTCGCTGTTGCCATTTGGCCTTATTTATGTTTTGTTTTGTAAAGCTATGATTGCTCTTTTGTTTGTATTTTAAAACCAACTTCAAGTAAAGACTGCCTGCTTTTGAGTTATCTGAGCCTCCTAGTTTGCCTTTCCTTCTGCACATGGGTCTTCTGAAAAACTATCTTCTCCAGTAGACCAGATGTAGAGAAGTAGTTTTCTCTGACTGAGAGATCCAGTTTTGAGACCCACCTCAGACACTTTGTTTATTGTGGCAATTGGACAACAGTACATGACAAGCTGATTTAGTCTGCAGCTTGAAGCTTGCTAATAAGCTCCAAAACTTTAGATCATTTTGCAGTCTTTGACATTTGCAAGTCATATACATACTCCAGAAAGATGAAAACTGAAGCAAGCTGGAGAGGATATGAAAGGTTGTAGACCCAGAAGAACGTAATTAAGCTGCAGCTTGTCAAAGGTGCAGGTTAGGCTCTCATCCTTCAGTGGAATTATAACTTTGTCATTTTTGGCAATAATGACATATTGGCAGGCCTCATTGGTCAGATTTCCAATGCAGACTAGTTTTGGCTGCTGGTATACAGGAGAAGGTGCTCCACACTATAGAAGAAGAGTAAGAGAGAGATTTTGCATTGTGAAAGATGAAGGTAGATGAAGAGAGGAGATAAAGAAAATTACTTTTCTCATACTGCACATGTTCAAGATAAGTGTTATTACCAGTGATCCATCAAAATAAATAGATAAATTACCAGTACAAACTCCAGCAAATATGAAATCGCAGATCTGACACTGCACTGACTTGACACTGCACCTTTTGCAGCAGTTGGTGGAAGTAAATGTATGTATGTGTGTGTGTGTATATACACCATCTAGAACATTGATGAATACAACACACACATCCTCTCTCTCTCTGCTGTTTGTAAACAAACAAAGGCTGTGTTTACACCTGTGGCCTGTTGCATGAAGCTTGTTGAACAAACTCTGAGTTTGAATAGGTTTAGAGTTGACAAATCCAGATAAATCCAAACTGGTTAAGATCAGGATCAGATGTTGCACAACGCTTGGTATAAACTTTCTCTGTCAACTCAGGTTTAATCCAGAGTTTACGATTAACTGAAGCACGTGCACCTGAAAGTGTGACACGTGCGGCAAACAGCCAATCACACGGAACATGCAGAGCGTCCGTTTGATTCACTTCTCGCGAGAGAGCCGTGCAATTCACTTCTCTTCTGGAGATTAGATCGTTATGAAAAATATCATGAAATTAAATGCATTTACATGGCAGGAATAAACACTGCTGCAGTGAAAGTTTGAGAAAACAGCTGAAAGAAAATATCTGACTATATCAATGCATGTGAATCAAAGAAATATGCCTAACAATTTATAATATAATTTATATTAGATTCACAAAGAGCTCAAATGAATACACATAAACTTAATTTGTTTAAAAGCTTTATATATGATGCATGTATTATATTTATATCAATTTAAAAGCAAAGTTAAATATTAATTGTCAAGTAATATAATAGTTATATGAATATACCATTATATGAATTATACATAATTAATTCATATAATATAAATATAATAAATAATTAGCAGCAAAAGATGAGCAATTTTTTCCCTAAAATGTTTTCACTATAAACTGCTTTAATTTGGAGCTAGAGATGGGGGCTTTATTGCATCAGATATGTGTCACTTTACTCACAGCTGATTGGTCCAGTTGGGTTTGGGATCTTTAACCCAGAATAAAACCTGCTCCAGAGCAGGTTAGCCATAGCATAAGTTACCATAGCAATGAAACCCGCTAAAACCCAATCCACCTTCATAAGCCCGAAAAACCAGAGTTTACTCAAACTAATCTTGAACTTCATGAAAGCTCAAAATGAGCTTTCCTGTAGCTCAGTGGTTAGAGCATGGCACTAGCAATGCCAAGGTCATGGGTTCGATCCCAGGGATTGCACATACTCAGATACAAATGTATAGTATAATGCAATGTAAGTCGCTTTGGATAAAAGCGTCTGCCAAATGCATAAATGTAAATGTAACTTACCTGGGTAGAAACTGAAACCTGCTTTGTGCAACCGGTCACTTCATGCGTTTTCTCTGATCGGATAGCTATCCGATCTGAAAAGACCAGGGGCCTCATGTATCAACTCTGCGTACGCACAAAAACTTTGCGTACGCCAGCTTTCACGCTCACGGTCGGATGTACTAACACTGAAATTAACGCGAGAATGTGCGTTTCTCCACGCCAATTTCATGTCTGGCGTACGTACATTTCTCATTGTTTTTGTCCGTTGGCGACTCTTACAGGCAATGAAGTGAAGTTGCAAACATTACACAATGAATTGTTCTACAAGTCTATCGCACCACCACCTGTGGGAAGCATTGCTATTAATTTGCAATTCATAAAATAATTGACATATATTGTCACACAAGCCTTGGGAATATTCTATCAATTATGCAATTAAGTAGGAACATATAAAAGCATGTGCAAATTGATACAACCCTTAGTCTATGGCAATGGCAGCTTTGGCCTTATTAGAGGATATTGCTAATGGCAGAATCCGAAGAGAACGAGTTTTTAGCGACCACAATGATTTTCTGGCCCAGGATGATGACTGGCTTATCAGCCGTTTCAGATTTCCAAGGGCTATCCTCTTGGAACGCTGAGTTGGGTCCGAATCTAGAGAGAGAGACAGCGAGGAGCCACGCAATACCCGTTCCCTTACAGGTGCTGACAACACTTGGTTTCCTTGCAACTGGTTCTTTCCAAAGGGAACTGGCAGACCGCTCAGGAATAAGCCAGTCGTCTTTGAGCCGCGCAATGCCAGCTGTATGGGACGGGATCATCCGCATGTCTACGAGGTATATAAGGTTCCCATATGATGCAGTTGACCAGCCAAACATTAAAACGCAATTTGCAGCGATAGCCGGTTTCCCTAATGTAATCGGAGCGATCGACTGCACACACATTGCTATAAAGTGTGTGCAGCCATCTGAAGATGAATTTGCATATGTGAATCGGAAACATTTCCATTCAATAAATGTGCAGATAATATGTGATGCACAAATGCGCCTAACAAATATTGTGGCAAGGTGGCCTGGGTCAACCCATGATTCATACATCCTAACAAACAGCATGGTTGGGATGAGGCTCCAAGCTGGCAGGGTGCGCGATGGGTGGCTTCTTGGTGAGTGATGCATTTAAAGTTATGGTTCTATCTAATGGTACTTTTTTATTTTTATTTATTTGCATTTAATTATTCAACAACCTTTCAGGAGACCGCGGTTATCCACTAAAGACGTGGCTGTTAACCCCCCTCACCAACCCACAAACTGACCGAGAGCGCAGATACAATGATGCCCATTCTCGCACTCGGTCAGTTGTAGAGCGGGCGATTGGGCAGCTGAAATGTCGGTGGCGCTGCCTTGACAGGACTGGGGGGATGCTGTTATACCG
>RJVU01046677.1:108206-118280 GCA_003731715.1 Anabarilius grahami
TTCCAAACCGAAGTACTCAAAACTGGCCACTTCAAAGGGCCCTTCGGAATGAAGGATTTCAAAGGGTACAACTAATGTACACTCCGGGCCCCCATGATCCTTTGTACAGGGAGGTTGTTTTATGTCACAGAATGGGTACAGGAGGTTCAATTTTAACTATAAATATAGTATTTTTCTATACTATTGAATATTTATGCGAGTAAGATTTGGTACATTAATATGGTCAAAACGACATTGTACTTCAACAAAAATACTTTACAGCTCCCTTAATCAGTCCATTCAAATGTTTAAAATTCATAGATACAATATACAATATGGTGCAATAAACCAAAAATAAATAAATAAACTAACGTTAAACAAAGGGCGCAGCATGTACAATCTACTCCTCCTTGATTGTCACGTTAAGATGACACAGAAGTGTGTTCCAAAAAAAGAGTTTTTTTGACCCCTACACCCTTCATCCCTTCGAAGCTCTCACTCCGGAGGGTAAACCCTTCGAAGGGATTAGGGCATAGGGATGAGCCCTTCCGAATGGAACGCAGGGCCACTATACTGCTTCTGAGCAGTATTCAAGGCTAAGTGTATCCCATCATGCATTATGTTCGGGTACTCACATACCCCGAAATCGCGAGATGTCAATGAAAACATTCGACTGTAAGTTAAATGAATTATATAATACATATAATTTGATAGTAAAATATGAAGTGTTGTGCATTTTATTGATACAAAGATGACTGGGCTATATTTTGTACGTCATTTGGTAGGGCTGGGTGATATATCGCATGCGATTGTCACGCGCATTTCGCCAGTAAAGCCGGTTCCCTGATTACCGCGAAATCGCCATCACCTGCTTTCAAATGGAGCGCCATTTAATAGACAGAACCGTAGATCACTGACAAGCTACGCAATATCGCGTTCATTATCGAAGGCGATTCATCTGCGATAATGAACGCGATATTGCGTAGCTTAGTGATCTACGGTTCTGTCTATTAAATGGCGCTCCATTTGAAAGCAGGTGATGGCGATTTCGCGGTAATCAGGGAACCGGCTTTACTGGCGAAATGCGCGTGACAATCGCATGCGATATATCACCCAGCCCTACCAAATGACGTACAAAATATAGCCCAGTCATCTTTGTATCAATAAAATGCACAACACTTCATATTTTACTATCAAATTATATGTATTATATAATTCATTTAACTTACAGTCGAATGTTTTCATTGACATCTCGCGATTTCGGGGTATGTGAGTACCCGAACATAATGCATGATGGGATACACTTAGCCTTGAATACTGCTCAGAAGCAGTATAGTGGCCCTGCGTTCCATTCGGAAGGGCTCATCCCTATGCCCTAATCCCTTCGAAGGGTTTACCCTCCGGAGTGAGAGCTTCGAAGGGATGAAGGGTGTAGGGGTCAAAAAAACTCTTTTTTTGGAACACACTTCTGTGTCATCTTAACGTGACAATCAAGGAGGAGTAGATTGTACATGCTGCGCCCTTTGTTTAACGTTAGTTTATTTATTTATTTTTGGTTTATTGCACCATATTGTATATTGTATCTATGAATTTTAAACATTTGAATGGACTGATTAAGGGAGCTGTAAAGTATTTTTGTTGAAGTACAATGTCGTTTTGACCATATTAATGTACCAAATCTTACTCGCATAAATATTCAATAGTATAGAAAAATACTATATTTATAGTTAAAATTGAACCTCCTGTACCCATTCTGTGACATAAAACAACCTCCCTGTACAAAGGATCATGGGGGCCCGGAGTGTACATTAGTTGTACCCTTTGAAATCCTTCATTCCGAAGGGCCCTTTGAAGTGGCCAGTTTTGAGTACTTCGGTTTGGAACGATCCTTCAATATGGCGGGCATGATTATTTTCACTCCGAAGTGCCCTTCGGAGGGCGATATATCCCGTTTGGAACGCACTGTGGGTTTAGTGTGCATTAAGGGCACTGCATTTGGGCATTTTTAGGACATGGGACAGTCTTGCGCACTTACTTCCTGTCGCGTGCACGAGCTCTCAAGTGGCCAAGACCGCAAGTGTGGGTATTTGAACAAGGCAATAGATCCTGAGTTTGTAGGGGTAATTATTTATATTACACATGATCTGTGCTGTGTTTATACCCCACAGGTTGTCTGTGGTAAATTAAGAAATATTTTTTTTGTGCTTTCTCACAGTCGGACTCAGATAACGCGACTTTTATGTTTTGAGACGGTTGGCAGACCTTCCACATCTCGCGCGCGCGGCGCCACGGAAACTACAGCAACAGGTAACGTAATGCAAACCCACCCATTCCCTATATTACAACCAGGGGCGGCGCCAGCCGATTTTGCCGGGGCTTCAGCCCCGAATGTTTTGAGTCAAGCCCCGAATCTTTCAGGTTTGACATTTCTTAACAGTGCTGTCAAAATATCATTTTTCTAAACATATCTCTATTAAAATATGTTAAACAGTTCAATACCGCTTTTCTACAGTATCCATACATACAGCGTTACCGGTAGCGTTTTCTCTCTCTTCTCTCCGACAGCGCGTTCACGCACACCGCAGATGTACGGAGCCACGTACGCCTCCTGTCACTCACTCAGAGCAGCGGCAGGCCTCGAGACTCTCTTTCGGTCCGGTTGAAGGGTTTTTGTTATGATATAACAGCTGATAATACAACTTTGGCACATTTGTCAGCTAAACGTTCATTCAGTGTTTCCCATTAATGACCCGGTGCCACCGTTTCATAATGAACCGAAAATTTAAAACATGTAAATGGTCTCTAACGTTGTATTTTGCCAACGAACTAAATTGAAACCGTGATATGGCTTTGTGCCTTTATAAAACAGCAAAATACAGTGATTAAGTATATATACAGTCTGTCTGCGCTGCTTCCAAAGTGCCCCAGATTGACGCATTTAACCTTAAAATGTACTAAATTTTCTTCCGGGGGAGCATGCCCCCCGACCCACCTAGAGGAGGTACACCTAACAAACTTTTACAAATTAAAGTGCCAAATCATGTACATTTTATTAAGTTTACTCAAGAATACTAGAAAAAAGCTTATTTCATGTCAGTAAAGCTGTTAACAGAAAATGTTAATGTCATTGGGAAAATATAGATTTGGGCTAAGCCCCGAATGTTTACAATGTCTGGATCCGCCCCTGATTACAACCTTTAAACTTATTCTTAATAGTTATTTATGACCCGCTTCGTAAGTTTCATCTTGTAACGCTAATTCAGTTTACTAAAGCAGCCGCAGCCCCGGTGAACAGAGGCTCGAGGATCGTTTATGATGGCTGTTTTACTAACGTTAGTTAACATTTAAGACTGTTATTTGCTCTTCACGTTTTCTAATTTGAAACTCATAAAAACAATTTGTTGTCATGCTTTTGAAATTAATCTTTTCAGAGCAAAGACGTTGAAAGGTGGTGTGATATCATCATGGCTACAATAATACGAGTAAGTAGATTCACATTGAACAAATCGATGGGCATTAGTATGACCACGAAATGCAAATTGACACGTTATGAACAGTTGTTAAGTACATCTTTCTTCAATTTAAATTTTTGGATAAATTGCTATTTTTGCAAACGTATAATGATGACCAGAAATTTATTGCAGCACAAATGGTAAGTATACTGAAGCAATGCAATATTTGTTTTTGCAACTTATTATAATGAAATTTAAATCTAAACATATTGATCAATGCATACACAGCCCACACAAAAAATAATACAAACTTCAACTAACATCAAGCTATATTGCACACCACATGAATGGCATCATGACATCCAAGAACCAATGATGTTTGATAATGTATTGTCACTATTTTCTGTATTGGTAGAGTGAATAACAACTTAAATTTCAGTCTGTCTTGTCATGTTGTATTGCTTTAGAAGAATACTGGTTACGTCTTAAGTTCTGGTTATAGCTGACTTTATTAATATGGATAGAAAAATTATCTTTTGTGTTATATTTCCACTGGCACTTATCCTGAAGTTGACTTGGGTTTGTATAAAGGTGTCAAGTAATTGCTAATCCTAGGTTGCAGTGATTGAAAATTGTCTTATCATGAATCATAAAAATAAACTGCCCATAAATGTTGTTTAATTGTGAGTTAAACTAACCTAATTTTGTGTTTTGTCTTCAAGGGCTGCATTTTTTGGCTTTGATGTCATTCGAACTACGATCTGTTGGGTCTTACTATCTGTAAAGAAGAGTCTGCCGATGTTTTTAAGACACAAGGTAGGTCAAAACAACATTATATTTACATAGCAACATTTTTAGCTTTTTGCTGATATGAGCATAAATGCATGGTGTGGGTAACTGTTTTTATGTTCCTCTTGAAGCTGAATTATCCTTTTAAATGGTTAGTTCACCCAAAAATGAAAATTCTATCATTAATTACTCACCCTCATGTCGTTCCACACTCATAAGACCTTCGTTCATCTTCAGAACACAAATTAAGATGTTTTTGATGAAATCAGATGGCTCAGTGAGGCCTGCGTCGCCAGCAAGATATTGAACACTTTTAATGCCCAGAAAGCTACTAAAAACTTTTAAAACCGTTCATGTGACTACAGTGGTTCAACCTTAATATTATAAAGTGACTAGAATACTTTGTGCACCAAAAAAACTAAATAACGACTTTTCAACAATATCTAGTGATGGCCGATTTCAAAACACTGCTTCATGAAGCTTCAAAGCTGTACAAATCTTTTGTTTCGAATCAGTGGTTCAGAGCGCCGAAGTCACTGATTTCAGTAAACAAGGCTTTGTTACATCAAGTGTTTTGAAATGTCAATGTTTCATGTGACTTTGGCAGTTTGATAGCCGCTCCAAACCACTGATACGAAACAAGATTCGTAAAGCTTCATCAAGTAGTGTTTTGAAATCGACCGTCACTAGATATTGTTGAATAAAGTTGTTTTGTTTTTTGGCACACAAAAAGTATTCTTGTTGCTTTATAATATTAAGGTTGAACCACTGTAGTCATGAACTGTTTTAAATATGTTTTTAGTAGCTTTTTGACATCTGAAAGGGTTCAATATCTCGCTGGCGAAGCAGGCCTCACTGAGCCATCAGATTTTATGAAAAATATCTTAATTTGTTTTCTAAAGATGAAAGAAGGTCTTACGGGTGTAGAACAATGAGGGTGAGTAATTAATGACAGAATTTTCATTTTTGGGTGAAATAACCCTTTAAGCACCACTTTTCTTTAGTTAGTGTAATAAATTAATAACTTTAGGTTGATGCCAAATTAAATTTTTATTAATGAAAATGAACATTCAAACAACTCTGGAAGACATGTTGTGAAAATTAAAGTACTACAGGGTTTTAAATAAGCACACCCTATTGAGTAAACAATACTCCAAAACCTTCACAATGTTATTTTCATTTATGAAAATTTAAATATGGTATCTGCTCTGACAAGGGTTGTTTTTATGTGTACACTAACACAATTTTTTTTCCCAATGCTTTTAAAAAAAGGAGCTTGACCAGGTGCAGAAGGCAACACTCACCATCATTGCTGTTGAGGAGGAAGAGGGAACTTTTTACCTTTTAACCCACTGGATATTTTGATTGTCTTTGAAGATGAGGTGATGTCTGCCAAGTCAGTGCACTGCCTTTGGAGTACACTTAGTTCGTACAGAAAGTGCTGTTGAATTACCTTTCTTACATAAAAATTATCTACTCTGTTTCTGGTGGTGTTAGAACATAGTTATTTTATATTATTATTTTAATTTTACAAACTTTTACAATTTTAAAATTGAAATTTTTAAACAAACATATTTCCTTGTTTGCGCTGTCTTACTTGGAGGGAAAAAAGTCTAAGATTGTTTTAAAGTTATATTTTTGACTTGACAGCCCACTTGTTTTGTTTTATGCTTTAACATTTTGTGAAGTAACTGTTTTTCAATAAATACTTAAGAATACCCTCTTGTTCTGTCATCATTTTGTGCCAATGTTAAGTTTTGCTTAGTCTTATGTAACTTTATTACTTTGAGTTTGATTTACTTAAACCATTTAACACAATCGGTTTCCTCAAACCATTTAAGTAATGATATAGTTGTTAAGACTTAGTTTTGTTACCTGTATTCAAACTGAATGAGTGGAATAAACTTAAAATCTTTGAGTTGACTTTACTCTTATGATTGACTAAACCAACTCTAAATTTAAGTGAATTTAACTCAATGCATATGAGTTTAGAGTACTTATACATATTAGTTTTAAAACTTAAATGGTTTGAAGAAATTAGTTTCCTCAAATGGTTTGAGTTACCGCAACTTAACGGGTTTTACAGTGTGTACCTGATACAGGGCTGGGTGAGATGACCAACAAAATTATCCTGATAAAATTTTTCCACAACAGTCAATATAGACTTATCATGATAAATGTCAAATCTTGACTTTCCTTTAAGTTTAAAGGCAAACTTTTTTTTTTCTCCTGAGTGAAAGTTGTAGAAACTAAAGTTAATTTAGCGTTTACTATTTTCTAGCATTTTCAACACCAAAATATTCATGAGAAAACATTTTTTTTTTCAGTATTTTTTTCCCTTAAAAAATAACTTAATAGAAAAAAAATATTTACTAGTTACTGTATGTTCTAACGAGTGATATTGTATCAAATTATTAAGCAGGTTTGTGTTGTCAGACATTCCTGTTCACTGAATTCAAGCGGATCACACAGCGCTATTTAGTGGTCGCAAAATCAAGACCGAGCCATTGTTTGAAGGAATCCCCCCCCCACGACCGTTAGGATTGCTGCCGTACGTGGATGTGAAGTGAAAGTAAGCAGGTAAAATACACATTTTTTAAAAAAATTCTTTATTATATGTTGTTTCTAGCATTTTGAACCGTGCGAATGCCTGAGTCATTAAACCAATGACTGTGTGTTTTAATTTTTCCAACGTGCGAGCCGTTAATCATTTAAAATGTTTATGATGTTTAAAATTACATATCAGTTGACGGTAAAGTGTAGTTTTGTTATTTACTTGACATTATAAAAGTCCTAACATTAGTCCCTTATTTTGTTTAGGTTTTCTGTTGCATTTTGTTTCCACTCTAAGTTAGGCCTACTGCCCATCTGAGGAAAAAATGTAACGTACTTTGCCAAACAGCCGACGACGAGTAGCGTGGATTTAGAATTTTTTGGGACTAAATCTCCATGAATTACATATATATATATATATATATGTGTATATGTATTAGTACCGGTCAAAAGTTTGGAAACATTAGGCCTAGTATTTTTAACGTTTTTGAAAGAAGTCCCAATGTTCATCAAGCCTGCATTTATTTGATAAAAAAAAATATACAGAAAAATAATGGTTTCTTTAGATTATGGATTCGTAAATTAACGTGTCCCATGGACTCATGTCTCTCTCTCTCTGCAGATAAATTGTGTGAGTTTCTGATATTAAAGACATGGTGAAAAGGTAAGAGTTGTACCATTTAAAGATAATATAATTGCTGGAATTTATGTTTTTATGTTTTATTTCTCACAATAAGTCTTTCTCTCTCTCTCTCTCTCTCTCTCTCGCTCTGCAGATAAGTTGTTAGTTTCTGATATTAAAGACATGGTGAAAAGGTGAGATTTGCACCATTTAAAGATAATATAATTGCTGGAATTTATGTTTTTATGTTTTATTTCTCACAAAAAGTCTCTCTCTCTCTGCAGATAAGTTGTGAGTTTCTGATATTAAAGACATGGTGAAAAGGTGAGATTTGCACCATTTAAAGATAATATAATTGCTGGAATTTATGTTTTGTTTCTCATAAAAATTTACAGATTTGAATAACATAGGGTACTTTGATTTCTGTGGACCAAATCATTGTTAATAGCCACAGCACCTCTTTCACTACTGTTGAGTTTGCGTCCTACAACTACCTGAACATCTCGTACCCAGCAGGCCAAGGAGCAACGCTGGAGTACTTGCAGAGGTACGAAACCAGCAGTTATTTTCATACATCAAAACAGTTATGAAACTCTCTCTCTACATTTATCTATCTACTCTCTCTATCGACATTAATCCGGACACATTTGAAAACTTTGTTTTATTTTTAAGATGTTCTCAGACCACATTATCGTTCCAGCATTTTCCAAAAGTTTCTCTTTCACACTGAGATGTCGGAAGACTCTTAAATCATTTTCCTGTGTATGCTGTAAAACGTTAGAAATGATAATATTTTCTCAGGACTCAGTGTGGAAGGAAGGCCAAAACATAAAGAAAAATATGCAAAAGTATCTGGGTTAATGTAGACGTAGACCCTCTGGCATTCACACTGTCTCTCTTGAGAAATTCCCTCCACAAACATGCTCTGTGCCCTTTTCCACTTTTCTGATATTTCTGCTGTTAATTTATTAAAAGAGTTCTATAGTAGAGTCTGTTTCATTACTCATGTTGTTTGTTGTTTGTTTGACAGATGCCTTTTCAAGATAAACCCCAAGGGATCAAAAGCTGAGAAGAGCACTTCAAGAAAGCAGATGACGGTCAGTCCACAGCATGTGTCAAACTCCGCTCCACTGTCCTGCAAAGTGCTCCAACCAGCTCCAGAACACCTGCCTGGAAGTTTCTAGCAATCCTGAAGACATTGACTGGTTCAGGTGTGTTTAATTAGTTTCTGTAGGGCCACTGTCCTGCAGAGTTTAGCTCCATCCCTGAGTTCGACACACTTGTTCAAAAGGTTCTTTCACTTTGAACTGAAACTGCAGACTATGAATAGAAGACATACATGGTGAACATTCTTCAGAAGGTAGTCCAATCTCCCTCTATTCACTTGCACAGCAATTTTCATTTCACGCGGACTTTAAGAAAACTCATTCTTTCCTGCTTTGTTTAATTGTTTGTTTTTTTGATGACTCATTGTAATTCATCTGTCGACCAGTGGTCAGGTTTTGAAGGCAGACTGTTTAATTATTATTCGACTAACTTTTTTTTTTTTTTTTTTTTTTTTAAAAANCGTTTGTAACAAATTGTTGTATTGTTATATTAAGTATACTGCTGCAATTGAAACCATTACTAGTTTTAAAACTGTTTTTGGCTTTTTATAAAAAAAAACAAAACTTATAGTAAACATTCTTTTGCAGTTAAGACTGGTTATTTGTATTAAAAAGCTAAGGAAAATACAGAAGATTTTATATAAAATTACGGTTATAAATTGTATTTTATTAACAGAAAATTACTGTATTTTTAAGAGAAATTTATTTTACGGAATATTTCTGGCGCCCCAGCTGCCGGAAAATTACAGTTTTTTTACGAGACATTTATTTTCTGTTATTTTCCGGTATATTTCTGGCACCCCAGCTGCCGGAAAGTTAGTTTTTTAACGGGATTTTTTTTTTACAGTGCAGTTACAAAATTGATTAATAAAAAAAATCCATGGGGAATTTTGAGCTGAAACTTCACAGACACATTCAGGGGTACAAAAGTGATGTTGAAAAAATATTACTTTGGAACGCTGAATCAATAATATTACCATTGATTTGTGGTTGAAATATCAAAATTGCTTCAACATTAACTGAGGATGCAAGAGTGCTACTGAAGCAACATCACTTTTTGTTAAATGCAATTAGAGTTGACGCAACAACACTGACACAACATTGAGTTTGAGATTACATTCTATCTGGGTCCTTTGTGCCTTGAGTTCCGTTCTAACAACAGTAAAGTCGTCCTTAGGCCAAGGAAAGGCTACGTGCCAAAAGTGATTTACACCCCGTTTAGAATGCAGGTGATAATGCTGTCAGCTCTTCCGCTCGAGCAAGCTGGCACCTCACCCACTATAGCCCTTAGAGTGTATATTGAGCGCTCTGGCTAATATCGGCAGAGAAGCTTTTCATCTGCTTCAGGGGCTGCACTAAAGGGCTGCCAGTTTCAAAGCAGAGACTTTCCAGATGGATTGTGGATGCGATAGCACTGGACTTGTTGTTCCCCTTAGGAATGAGGGTCCACTCTACCAGAGGTATGGCCTCTTCTTGGGAGGGGTCCAACCGAGTCTCTATTGTGGACATCTGTGCAGCGGCCGGCTGGTCCTCGCCATTCACCATCGCCAAATATTATAACCTGGACATCTAT
>RJVU01046677.1:120270-152378 GCA_003731715.1 Anabarilius grahami
TGTTCACTCATTTAGAATTATGTAAAGTGGTCATCTGATTTATCTGAAAGATTGGTGAGATTGCTAACTTGTAGAGCCTCTTCTGTATTATCAGCACAAGGAAGATACACAAGTGTGATAAAATAAATTTTATTAACAAAAGATAAACAAGAATAACTAACACAACTACATGAATACCATGAATGAGGAAGGAATAGAGTGCGTAAGATACATAAAATACAAGTGATTAAGTTGGCTGGTGCTATGGAAGAGTAACATTATCTTATGGAAAGATAAGCTGTTTTGCTGAAAACAAAAAGGTGGAGAACCTTATTATGCACCAAACAATTAAACAAAAGATTATTATTTATTAACTAACAGTTATATTACATCTAATGCGAATTAGAAAACCACAACAATGCCATGGTCTCTGGAGAGAGGTTTGGTTAAGTGATATTTACGTTCCATGCTGTTGATGGTGACGTCACTGGTTGTGCTGGGTGACAATGCAGTGGGGAGAAGAGCCAGAATCTGTGTCAACAGCCTTGAACACGAAGCTCTGTGGGATGCTGATCTCCTGGAGCACCAAAGGGTTCTACAATCTGGAACACGCAGATGAGCCCCTGACAATGCAGAAGGTCCTTAACAATCTGGAAAACGCAGATGAAGGTTTCTCCTGAGCTTAACCTTGTTGCAAATGTCTCTGTGTGTCTTCTGCCTCTCTGGGCCAGACACTCAGAACTTGGTCAATCCGCTTTTGTCTCTCTGGAGTCGTCTCGCTGGACGAAAACTCTGAACGTAGTGTTTGTTAATGTCTCTTTCCTCACAGGCTGGAGGCTCAGAACGTGGTTGTATCTATTGCTGCCTCACAAGCTGTAGACAGATCTGTTGTTGTCTTTCTGGACGAACCAGAGGCTCAGAATGTTACAATGTATCTGTAATGTCTCAGCTTTGCATGCCGGGACTCAGAACGACATATCTGTTATGTTTCACCCGATGGGAGACTCTGAGTGTCTGTTGAAAGGGTACCTTTATCCCTTTCTGATGAGGAGGAGATTGTAAATTCACGTGATAATCAGACAGTAAATAGTATGCATAATAGTACGCGTATTTGGCGTGCTGCGAGGAGAGGGCTCCGAGCTCGGTATTTGGCCCGAACCCAGAGTACAAAATTGAAAGTCTTTAAAGTGTCTTTCAGTTTACCAATGCATTTCACACTTTCCAAACCAACACCAGAATACCTTTTGCAATATTCTAAACAGAGACCAAACATGATGGAAAAAAGATTGAACTGTCATGCATTAATTAATTTGTACATCAACAGCTGATGTTGCACTAGCTGTCACTGAGAATACTTATTTCTGTGAATAAATATGAAATTAATGTTTGTAGAATACATCATTTTCAAGGACCAATAAGAAGCAGGGATGCAAACACATCAGGGGTGAAAAAGGTGCGAAAGATGCGAGTCATCCCATACATGTTGTCCTTGCATCTTTATCTGATGGCGTTGGACAGTTTGTTTGTGTTAGTCCACAAAGATCCAACCAAAATGTAGCAAACCTTTGTCCACTGTATGTCCTATACCCTGTCCTATTCTACTTGCGGAACGAACGCGGCGCCAGTTCCGTTCCTTCCGTAAGTAGAATAGGGAAGACGTAGGACATACAGCGTAAGCTTTTTGAAGAATACGGAAAGCGGAAGCATGTGCAATGCGATTATCTGTGTTCATAAATCATATACATTTGTATTTTTGTAGAAAATGAACGATCATTTCGCTAGATAAGACTCTTATTCATCATCTGGTATCGTTTGAAGCTGCACTGAAACTGACCTTCAACTGTTTGGAGGCCATTTAAGTCCACTATAAGGAGAATAATCCTGGAATGTTTTCATCAAAAATCTTAATTTCGTTTCGACTGAAGAAAGAAAGACATGAACATCTTGGATGACATGGGGGTGAGTAAATTATCAGGAAAATTTTATTTGAAAGTGGAATAATCCTTTAACATCATATCAGCTCTTCAGGTTCAGTGTCCTTCAGACTTTAGTACAATCCCAGTTTAACCCGCCTGTGTAATCCTGAACACCTTCGTTATCTTGATCTAGAGTGTTTGTTTAGGGTTAGAGATATGGCTGACCAAAACCCCAACATCTGCAAATATATTTCAAACATAGTGTAAATAATACGACTATTTTATAAATTAGCATTTAATAGTGGTTAAATCAGAATACAACAAAATTACAATCAGTGACCTGTGCTTTATTATTTACATGTATTCGTTCATTTTATCCAAAGACACTTATGAAGGAACACCGTATTAAGGAGGCAATGGCACAATAAATGCAGCAATACAAAGTTTCAAACATTGTGCAGAAAAGTGCAAGCTAGAACAAAGAGGGAAATTAGAAAAATAAGTTGTTTATTTTTAAATAAGTTGCTATGCCTTATTTTAAATGAGCAAATCATTCAGATGAGCTTCAACACAATCCTCATTCACTTGGCGAAAACTGAGATGAATGACAAAGGAGAAACAAATATGACGATTTACATTTTTATTTAACTGATAAGTACATCAGCTTATGAAAACGTAAATTTAAAACATTATTTGCGTGATGAGACGTATATTTATTATTATTATTATTATTATTATGAGGACAGATCTGCTGAGCGAAGATGAGCCACAGGAGAGTCACAAACAGACTCGGATGATGTTCGTGTGCTTCAAGCTCCCAAAACAA
Organism: Anabarilius grahami; assembly: GCA_003731715.1. Classification (NCBI taxonomy): domain Eukaryota; kingdom Metazoa; phylum Chordata; class Actinopteri; order Cypriniformes; family Xenocyprididae; genus Anabarilius; species Anabarilius grahami. Next base: position 122,992 of record RJVU01046677.1, read on the forward strand.
CAGCTGTATGAAAGCCTCCTCACGCCCCTCACTAATGCTGATTTCATTAAAGTCGCTTTCAGACTGTTTTCTGAACACACAGCGGACGCGTTCAGGCTTTTATCAACTTTTCCATTAAAACGAGGCATCAAATGTACACGCGGCTTTTCCCTGTGGCTGATGCTCGACTTGGATTTGGTCTGACGGAGACAAAAGAAACATTTCCTCTTCGCGTATTTTAGTCTCCAGTGAAAGTTCAGAACCTCTGCTTGGTGCTCAGTTTGTTTTTACTGTGACAAACTATTTTACCGCTCCAGTTTTGTCCCAAACGTAAGAGAAGAAAACACAAACGTGAGGGGCTCGTGAAGACGAACAGACACCGAGCAGGGCGGTTGAGTCTATAAGGTTCTCATGTGTTATTTAAGAGCGCAGCGGCGCGCGAGCGCTGTTCATTGCTGAATCCAGACAGCGTTTAATAGAGAGATGGCAGAAACCGCTCCAGCCCCGGCTGCTGCCGCCCCGGCCAAAGCGCCCAAGAAGAAGTCAGCTGCGAAAGCCAAGAAAGCAGGTCCAGGCGTCGGTGAGCTCATCGTCAAAGCTGTGTCCGCGTCCAAGGAGAGGAGCGGCGTGTCCCTCGCCGCCCTGAAGAAAGCGATCGCCGCCAGCGGCTACGACGTGGAGAAGAACAACTCCCGCGTCAAGATCGCCATCAAGAGCCTGGTGACTAAAGGCACCCTGGTGCAGGTCAAAGGGACCGGCGCTTCGGGCTCATTCAAGCTCAACAAGCAGCAAGCCGAGACCAAGAAGAAGCCGGCCAAGAAAGCGGCTCCTAAAGCGAAGAAGCCCGCGGCCAAGAAACCCGCCGCTGCCAAGAAGCCCAAGAGCGCAGCAAAGAAGCCCGCCGCGAAGAAATCGCCCAAGAAGGCCAAGAAACCCGCCGCCACAGCCGCTAAGAAGGCGACGAAGAGCCCCAAGAAGGCGAAGAAGCCAGCAGCCGCTAAGAAAGCAGCCAAGAGCCCCAAAAAGGCCAAGGCGGCTAAACCTAAGGCGGCAAAGCCTAAAGCCGCCAAGCCTAAAAAGGCAGCGCCCAAAAAGAAATAAAGTCTTTAGTTTCTCCTCAACGGCTCTTTTAAGAGCCACCCACTAACTCTGAATAAAGAGCAAAACTCGGATGTTACTGATTTGACCTGCAATTTTAAGAGTTATGGAAGTAAATTCTTTGAAAAGCTATAAATAAGCCTTTAAGCCCCTGTATATATGTTTATTTTAATTTATTTTTATGCTTGTAAAGCACTTTGAAATGTTACTGTTAAAGGCGCTATATAAAATAAAGATTATTATTAATATATAGCACCACTGCCATACAAAACCTGTTCAGCCCCTTTAGGTTCTTTATAAACCAAAGAACCACTGTTGGTGCTGTTTAGCACCATTTTTGGTGAAGAAATAAAATGCATTATGGCATCTTATGGGTTCTACAAAGCACCATTTGACAAAGGTGATGATTATGAGCAAAGAACCACTTTTAGTGCTATATAGCACTTTTTTTTTTAGAGTGTACTCAGTTAATGGAGCATTGGTTGTTATATGAGTATACTTCTCATCCATTACATTATCAATTTCATTTTTACCATCAAGGAGACGTTTTAGAAAACATCGTGTGAGTAAAAATGTGCAAACTGCCATTAGAATTTGAGACATGAATATAAGTAGGTGTGGACATGGATGGATATATATAGGCCTATATATGTACACATGTGAATGTCATTGTTTTAATTGTTTTATTTCCATTATTTCTTTCGTCTATACTGCATAACCCGATCACCAAAAGGGGGTGGGGTTTGGAGTTTTGTGTGTTGGAGGGAAGTTCAGTGATTGGCTTGAAATCTTAACAGACTGTCAACCAATGGGCGACTAGAGCGTTCGCTTAAAGGCAGTTCCTCGATCCAGTTTCTCCATTCTTTCAGCGTCGTTTGAAGAAACACTTCTAATAAAAATTAAAAATGAGTGGAAGAGGTAAAACCGGAGGCAAAGCAAGAGCCAAGGCTAAGACTCGCTCATCCAGGGCAGGACTGCAATTCCCCGTCGGCCGTGTTCACAGACTTCTCCGCAAAGGCAACTATGCCCATCGCGTCGGTGCTGGTGCTCCTGTTTATATGGCGGCTGTGCTCGAGTATCTTACCGCTGAGATCCTGGAGTTGGCTGGAAATGCCGCTCGGGACAACAAGAAGTCCCGCATCATCCCCCGTCATCTGCAGCTGGCGGTGCGCAACGACGAAGAGTTGAACAAACTTCTGGGCGGAGTGACCATCGCTCAGGGCGGCGTGCTGCCCAACATCCAGGCTGTGCTGCTGCCCAAGAAGACCGAGAAACCCGCCAAATCCAAATAAGCGGATTCAAGTCTGTCTTATTGAAACCCAAAGGCTCTTTTAAGAGCCACCCATTTTATCTGACTTAGAGTGCTTTTCTTTAACAGTTTAATAACACCATAAACCCAGTAAGTGGGTTTACTTAAAATATATATATATATTACGCTGACTAGATATCGGGAAACGACCCATCGAAACCAGTAATTGTACGATTGTTCTGTATGGGCATTTACAAATACAATAGTAACAGGAACAAAGTGTTTTGAACGCATGATAGTCCTGTAACTTGTTTGTTTGATTGAGATCGTTTTTTGGGCTCATGTGTTTTGTTTTGTTGTGCTTTTATACAGATGATGTGATTTTGTTCAAATTCGATATATGTACAACCATTAGGAATAAGGTGAATATTTCAGTAGAAATAAAGCAATGTGAGTATAAAGCCTCTGGGTGTGTTACACTGTTTGATGAGCAAAACCGAACAAAGCACATTGAGCGGGAAACCCTTCGCTTGTTTGAAAACATGGAGCGCGCAGTCATTGGCTAGCAGTCATAAGCACACGTCACAGATCAGCCAATCACAAGCCTCGGCACCCTCCCGACACTGTGAGCTCATGGCACCGAATGCTTTAAAGGCAAGGCGTTTAACACAGAGCCGCATTTCCAGCGTAAGCAGGACAGAAGGAGAAATCGACTGCAGCAATGGCAAGAACCAAGCAGACCGCTCGTAAATCCACCGGTGGCAAAGCCCCGAGGAAGCAGCTCGCTACCAAAGCCGCCCGTAAGAGCGCTCCGGCCACCGGCGGCGTCAAGAAGCCCCATCGTTACAGGCCCGGGACCGTGGCTCTCCGAGAGATCCGCCGTTATCAGAAGTCCACCGAGCTGCTGATCCGCAAACTGCCCTTCCAGCGGCTGGTCAGAGAAATCGCTCAGGACTTCAAGACGGATCTGCGATTCCAGAGCTCCGCTGTCATGGCCCTGCAGGAGTCCAGCGAGGCTTATTTGGTCGGTCTGTTTGAGGACACCAATCTGTGCGCCATCCACGCCAAGAGGGTCACCATCATGCCCAAAGACATTCAGCTTGCCCGCCGTATCCGCGGAGAGCGCGCCTAAACCCGCATCAGCCTCATCAAACCCCAAAGGCTCTTTTAAGAGCCACCAAAATTACACTGAACGAGGAAGTTTCTAATGTAGTGCTGAAAACTACGTGTAAATCAACCAGTCCCACGCAGTGTGTGATTTGACTTCCATAACTTGGTTATGAATGGATGAAGGGAACGATTAAGTCAGTCTACTTTGTTGTTTGGTGATCGTGCAACAAACATCAAACCGCGATTGCAGTATCAATCCGGTGTCAGAGGTCATATGCAGATTATAAAGCGTTTTTTTTCTCCCCCAAGCGCGTTAACAATTCAAGAAGCCTTTGTTCCCGAAACAGAAAACTAGGTAATGATGTTCATTCTGCTGTTTAGCACATTTTGAAACATTGTTGCCAGATTTGGGTAAGAAAAAGTTAATCCACAATATTGACATTGATATCTAAAATGTAGCCTATCTTGTTTTTTGTTTTTTTTAATGTACACAAGTTAATTTTCATATTTAGTTGACTACATCTTTGCATTTTCAACTATTTTCTTGCTGGGTAGAACAGGGGAAGCTGTTCCTGCAGAGTTGAGCTCCAACCCCAATCAAACACACCAATCCCTGCTAAAAGTATTCAGATTTACTTGGAAATTACTGGCATGTCTGTTTGAACAGGATTGGAGGTGAACTCTGCAGGACTGCAGACCTCAAGCCCTGAGCTTGACGAGACAGTTCAACAGTGTAAAAACTAAATAAATTTAAACACCTCAATTTTAGGACACTTACGGTTGGTGTCCACTGGCGCGGAGCAGAGCGAGCGTTTTCAATTAAATCCTATGGAAGTTGAGCTTCACACTCGCAAGGTGCATTGTGGGATTGTGAAGCTCGACTTCCATAGGATTTAATTGAAAACGCTCGCTCCGCCCGCCCCGCGCCAGTGGACACCTACCGTATACATACAGCATATTTTGCATATTAGTTTTTTTTTTTTTTTTAGCATCACATAAAACAAAAATTTATGTCTTTTTTTCTGTATCTTAACAGAGCAATATCCTGTGAGATACAACTCATGCAATCTATCAAAATAGATTAAAATAAAAAAAGGGTTAAAATGTACAGTCAGTAAATTTGTGAAAGAGTATCAAACATAATCCTGCATAATTGCAGTTTTAATACAATAATTTTGTCTGCGTCTCCAGTGTTTGTGTTTTCGAAAGTCCCATTAATAAAAAATAAAAAAAAATATTTAATACTTTTACTTTAAGGCGAGACACTACAGGTTAAAACGCTGGTGTGATTTTGAGATGTTGGGCTAATTTGCTTTTACTAAAGTTTTTTTTTTTTTTTTTTCAGACTAGTGGTAAGAAAACATTCAAAATCCACATTTAAGCATTTATTTTTTGGCACTTTGTGTCTATAGATTTCATTTACAATGCATATTTTTAAAGTTATTTTCTCAAAATGAGTTTATCCTACGCTGAGCCATATCTCCACTCCAGAAGCACTTTCATACAACAAACTTTAGTATTATTCCTATCTATATTCTGAAGGTTTTTACAGAGGAATTTGTTCATATAGTTTGTTCAAAGAAAAATTCTGAATGTTTTTGTTTGTTCACAGTATTTTATGAATTATGGAGTGATAAAAAGATATATCCAAAATCTACTCTGTAAAAACCTTGACTAATATGTCAAAAAAAAAAAAAGGAAACAAGAATTATGAACCTGACTTCATCCAAAATTCAGATGTTTGTACTAGAAATGTATGCAAATTAAGTAAATAAGGCTTCATTTGCATATTTAAACATAACATTTTAGAAAACGTAGGGTGATAACTATTATTTTTTGTTTGTTTGCTTTACCCTAGTGTCTCGCCTTAATATTGTTATATAATGTCTTGTGTCCCTCTTCAGAATACCACTTTTCATTATCAAACAGTACTGTAAATTATTGTTTGTGAAATACATTTTATGAAACCTGAAATTTAACATGAAACAAACGTCAGAGCAGGGATTAATTCACACTTGCTCTAGCTACTTTGGGGGAGGAGTGTGTGCCTTGTGACGCGGTGCTGGTTTCTGTCAGGTCCTGTAAGCAAATGTAAAAGGCCTCCTAGTAACTTTAGTTTTCCATTCATTCTTCATCATCGCTTGATAGAGTTGTGTTGAACATGTCAGGAAGAGGCAAAGGAGGTAAAGGACTCGGAAAAGGAGGCGCCAAGCGTCACCGTAAAGTTCTGCGCGATAACATCCAGGGAATCACCAAACCCGCCATCCGTCGTCTCGCTCGCCGCGGCGGTGTCAAGCGCATCTCCGGTCTGATCTACGAGGAGACCCGCGGAGTGTTGAAGGTGTTTCTGGAGAACGTCATCCGCGATGCCGTCACCTACACCGAGCACGCCAAGAGAAAGACCGTGACCGCCATGGATGTTGTGTACGCGCTGAAGCGACAGGGACGCACTCTGTACGGCTTCGGAGGATAAACTTATGAAATCAGAACAACTACAAACCCAACGGCTCTTTTAAGAGCCACACACTCTCTCACATAAAGAGTTAAATGTTTTAGCCATCTTGACCACACATTTAATATTTTTTTTGTGTGTGTTCTGAATCTAGAATTAATTACTAAAATGGTAAATAACGTTTAACAGTAATGCATCGAGACTATCAAGTTGTCTTTAACAGAGCAATGATTCCCAAAATATTTAATAGCGTACGAAAACCATTTGTTTTTGTATTACACAATCTTTATTGATTTAGCAGATAGTTTTTACAAAACGAACAAAGGGGCATTAACATTAAAATAATACCAAAGTCAGCAGAAGTGGAAATGCAGCAAACACAAATGTTATTTTGGCTTTTAAATTTACCAAATTGGCTTTTATTTACTATCCTGGTAGATTAAACAGTTAAACAACAGTTTCATGAATCAAAACGTTCCTAGNTTTAATATTTTTTTTGTGTGCTCTGAATCTAGAATTACTAAAATAGTAAATAACGTTTAACAGTAATGTATCGAGACTATCAAGTTGTCTTTAACAGAGCAATGATTCCCAAAATATTTAATAGCGTACGAAAACCATTTGTTTTTGTATTACACAATCTTTATTAATTTAGCAGATAGTTTTTACAAAACGAACAAAGGGGCATTAACATTAAAATAATACCAAAGTCAGCAGAAGTGGAAATGCAGCAAACACAAATGTTATTTTGGCTTTTAAATTTACCAAATTGGCTTTTATTTACTATCCTGGTAGATTAAACAGTTAAACAACAGTTTCATGAATCAAAACGTTCCTAGGAAAAAGTGTTTGTAAAGGTGGTCTGACCATTATTTGTCTCTCTTTCCTTCCAAACTCCTTCAATGGCTCTATGATTGTGTTAAATTACATGATGGTTCACAATATTTGTCTAGAACCGCTTATTTTCTCAAACTAATAATACAAAGAGCGGGAAAAGAAACAAAGGAAACAGTCAAGGTGTAGTTCAAACATTGAGCGGTTGGCGGCGGCGCATGTGATTGGCTCTTATTCCGCTCGTGAGGCTTTGAGTTGTCCAATGAAATACGAGTTTATGGGTTTGGCCTATTAAAAGAGGCAATCAGATAGTTCCTGTATCTCTTTGAAAATTAGCATAGGGCGGTGAATAAATGCCTCTGTGTCGCCTCTGACTTCACATTGCTTTGTGAAGTTTATGTTCAAAAAGCATCATGCCTGAACCAGCAAAGTCCGCGCCTAAGAAGGGCTCCAAGAAGGCCGTCACGAAGACCGCCGGTAAGGGAGGAAAGAAGCGCAGAAAGACCAGGAAGGAGAGCTACGCTATCTACGTCTACAAAGTCCTGAAGCAGGTTCATCCTGACACCGGCATCTCCTCCAAGGCGATGGGCATCATGAACTCTTTCGTCAACGACATCTTCGAGCGCATCGCCGGTGAGTCGTCTCGTCTCGCTCACTACAACAAGCGCTCCACCATCACTTCTAGAGAGATCCAGACCGCCGTGCGTCTGCTGCTGCCCGGAGAGCTGGCCAAACACGCCGTGTCCGAGGGCACCAAGGCCGTCACCAAGTACACCAGCTCCAAGTAGAGACTCAACCGAGACTCTCAGCGACCCAAAGGCTCTTTTAAGAGCCACCCATTTTTTCAGTTAAAAGAGACTACTTGTTCTTTGGTAATTTGAAAAGTAGATTATGTTTGCCTGCCTTTATTTTTGGGGGTTCATGAGTTAATTTACAGTTTGTCAGTCGTCTAATATTTTATTTGCCACTAACACCTACTACATTTACATGCATACCAAAATAATGATTAATATATTATGCTCAAACTACATGGCCTTCATTATGTGAAAGTAATAATTCTGATAATTTTGTCTTTTATCTACACTGTTAAATTACTGTAAGTTTTACAGTAGTGTTACTGTAATATAACTTACAGAATTTGATTGTAATCAGAGAATACAGTAAAACTCTGTAAATTAAATTACAGTAACTGATTGGCAATCCTGCTGCTAGTATTTTACTGTAAAATTTAGTCACATGTTTACTGCATTTTTACAAATGCATTGTATACTGCATTTTTAATATATTGTATACTACATTTAACACTACTTGAATGTGTGTATTTGCTATTTAAAGTAGTTTACTGTGAAAAAATACAGCTTTTTTTTTAAAGAACTGTTTTTTTCACAGTAAACTACTTGAATGAGTATTTGCTATATTTATATTAAGTATGTAAAATGCAGTATACAATATATTTCCCCTATTGCTGACTTAATGACTGGCAGATGATCTTTAAATTTAAACTGTTAACTGCATAAGCTTTAAACCATTAACTGCATAAAGTGTTGTATAATGCGAAACTTAATTCACACAAAAAAATATATATTTGACGCTTCTTAATCTTGTAAAACAGGTCAAAATGTAATAACTTTCAAATTTACATGAAAAATGCCATAAGTATATTTTGAACAAATTTTTTATTTAGAAAAATTATTTTATTTTTTAAATGGACATAAAATGTTGTTATGAAAATGTTTTTAAATTACTTATTGGCCATCATGGCCCTTCACACAAAGAAATACGCAAACTGCGTTATAACCAACATTTCTTAAAAACCAGATCACTTTCATCACTTCATGAACAGACCAGGCCAAACAAAGTCCAACAAACTTTTGATCAAAAAAGAACCTTTCTGCTCCAGATGATGTTCCATCAGGATTCAAAGAGTGGCTTATTGAAAAGAACAGATTACAATACATTAGATATATAACAAAACATAATACTTTCAGAGACAGATAGAGGGATGACAGAGACAGATATAGAATAATAAAAGTATATAATAAAAGGAAAAATAGAGCTGTGTGTGTGTAGATGCTTTGGCAACTATTATGGACTATGTGTTTGATTGTAACAATCAAGCTTGCATACAAACAAGCACTACTCGCCGGGAGAATATACCAACAGTCGCCGCTATCTCATGATTTCTCCCGTTGATTTCATCTACTGGGAAAAGAGCTTTCGACTTTCCAGCAGTATGTTCTCCCGCTGTCTGAGCAGCAGTGGATGGCTTTTCAGTCTCATGAAAAAAATCTACAGAGATCGCCTGAACATCAAAAGACAGCGCGAGAAGAACTTTGTTGCCTCTGGTGATCCGGGAAAGTGGATAACGCTAGCAGGGTCATTCTACAGAAACGTCCACTTTTCTGTCCCTAGACTTTACAGAAATATTACACTTGAAAAACACTTTAGGATTACATTTTTTTTATATATTTTAATATGAAACAATATGTTATTTGAACAATTAAACCTTCTTGAGCCATCAATGTGGCAATATTTGTTTTTTAATTAATTATAAAAATTCCAAGCGCCACAGAAGTGTTTGTCCCCACAGTCATGTAGGCTACAGAGGGAAAGAGCTTTATTTTGAGCTCAGAAACAGGTTTTTATACCATTTTAATTACAATAATGTATGCATAACTATCAAATATATAATGTAAATGACATAAAAAAAACAAATGCTAAATAAATATTATAACATTTTTAATGAATGTAGTTGTCCCCTGGTGTTGTGTCACTGGTGTTACCTTTAACAAAAATCTCTTATTTTGAAAGAAAAAAATCACACTGATGACATCACTTGACTTCCTTCTTATTTCCTGAAGGTCAATGAAGAAAGACCAATGAAAAGTCCACTATCTCTTTTCAGTTATCAGAAATTTTAATTATAAAATCATAATTTCATATGAAGCTTTTAGTTGAAGTCACTGGTGTGACCTACTTTATTGCTAGGGAATTATAAAAAAACTAGAATACAAATGGATTAAATTACTTNATATAATAATGTGGTCTAAGTTTAAATGTTAAAAAAAGAAATACATTTTAAGACATTTTGTCATACCAAAAGTGGACGTTTCTGTAGAATGACCCAGCAACATTATTAAACGGGATATTCTTCAGGAATGGAGTTTTTACAGCGGAAAGCCACAGTGGTAAGCCTTTTGGATTACAATTTTTGAAATATGTGGCGAGAGTCTTGAAGAAGTTCCCGGTGACACAACCATATCCTGAAAATTTAACATCGGCCTTAGTAGCTGACTGGATCTGTGAACAGCTGCGCTACTTGCAAGAAACCGTCTTGCCCTCTCTGCGAACAGGAGCGACTAACAGCCAACGGAATAAAAGACTGAGTAAGAACAAACTTGCATATTTGTGGCAGCACAGAAGATCTAAAGCGATTCAAGTCATCTTGAACAATAGTAAATATCCCGACCCTCCTTCCTGTCCTAGTGATATAACAGTTATACAAACTTATTATGATATATTATGACAAATCTGTATGTCTTCTGTTCCAGATGTATACCACATTAGTGTTATCTATTTATTTACTTATTTATTATTTTCTTAGTTTACTTATTTAAATGTTTCTGTTCTCATGTCATATGTATGTGTGTACCAAGAGCTTATGTAGAAAACCACAACAAATTCCTTGTGTGTTTGTGCACACCTGGCGAATAAAGCACATTCTTATTCTGATTCTGATGATAAATGTTTAAATCGCAAACGTAATGAAGACCTCCCACCTCCACCTTGGTATTTGAATGTGCCGCCACCGAAGCCAGCTTTTTTCCCTGAAACAACGCACTTCACAAATAAGGAGGTGGAGACTGTTTTAAATAACCTCCCTAATAACAAACCTAGTGGGAAGGATGGCGTGACATATGAGACATTTAAAACCATGCAGTCATGTCAGATTTTAACAACTGTTTTTAATGTCTGTTTGGAAAATAAGAGTACCAGATTCATGGAAAGGAGCACTAATTATTCCAAAAAAAGACAACATCCCTGATGATCCATCGACATGGAGAGACATATCCCTCCTTCCTACCATCTATAAGGTGTTCATGAAATGCATACTGGCCAGAGTTCTTCCATGGCTGATGAAAGCTGACATCTTATCCACCAAGCAAAAGGCATACATCAATAGGCAAGGTATGAATGAGCCTGTATTTTGTCTTAAAACGGGATAGATGACTTTAAGCATGTAGACTGTATGCAGTCTTCTTAGACTTTAGAGATGCATTTGGAACTTTACCTCACAATGTCATGTTCAAATCATTGGAGGAAATACAACTACCTCAATTGTTCATTGACATATATAGTGAAAGATGTATATAGAGGCTCCTTTATTGAAGTAATCTATGGAGAACGGGTCACTCACCCAACACCACTTCAGATAGGCATTAAAACTGGCTGCCCTTGGAGTGCAATTAATTTTATAATTGCCATCAACCAATGGTTAAAGTGGATGTGTCAATGTGCCCCCCCTGATGTGATATCTCCTATTCCAGTGCAGGGCTATGCAGATGATGAGCTTCTAGAGAAGAAAGTGTAGTTAAAAACATGCTGGCCAGAACAGATTCTTTTCTGAAGTGGTCAGGTCTGGAGATTAAAGACACAAAATGTGCTGTTCTGTATGAGAGGAGGAGTGGAGGGAATAGGTGGTACCATTCAACTGATAAATGTCCTGTGTTTACAGTAGCAACAAATCCTATACGTGTATATTCTCTTCATGAGACATACACTTATCTTGGACATAAAATTAATATTGCAGGAGAATGGATAGAGCAAGTAAACATCATCCTGTCAGAGTTCACATCCAGGTTGGACTTGATTGACAAATGTCCACTGCCATTGACTATGAAGTTAGAGGCTATTAGACAGGTGGCGCTGTCTAAAGTACAACATCTGTTCTTCAATGTTCATATTCAACAGAAAGCGCTGAGCGAAATGAATAACAAAACAATGAGCTTGGTGCGAAAGTGGTTTAGACTGAATACACATATAGCACTCGTGATATTATTTTTCATCGTCAATGGGAAGGAGGGTTGGGGGTGCCAAACATGATATGGACTTATACCAGCATGCAGATTTCCCATCTTCTGAACATGCTGAATAACGACGATAAAGATGTTAGGGAGCTGGCTAGATCCTCCCTGTTCCTGGTTTCACGGATCTGCTGGGCTCCTCCTCTTTGCTTTGTCCTGTTCATTACGTCTTTCCTACAGGTGAGCGAGCACAGGTGTGGTGTGTTGCGCTTGTGATTGCTTCCAGGATCGCGTGTGACTGCTTCCAGTATCTTGGGCTTTAAAGATCTCTCCAGACCTGGTTGAAGAGGCCGCCGCTTCTCCTTCTCTCCCGCACCGTTGTGACGTTTTTGTTTGCTTATGCATGACACCTAATATTTCTTGTCGCATACATGTTTATTTTTCAACCTAACATATATACTGACTTTATTTAACTTACGTTGTTCATTCTTTATCTTTAATAAATATATTTCTTTATCAGAACAATCCGCGTGGTCTTCCCTTTCTGTTTACATAGCCAAGAATAGGCAGAATGTAACACTGGACCTAAGGAGACGCAAGGTGCCGCTGGCCAGGGAGTCAGAGCCTCACTTCCTTGGCTTCAAAAGAAAATCCAGCGGGACCCTTGACACCCACTCTGCTGGTTTTGGTGTCTGGTCAGATTGGCAAGACTTGAATGATCTCTGTGTTCGAACTGGAGTATCGCTGGAGTGGGCGAGGTCTGACTCTAGGACTGTGAAGTGTCTCAGAGGACATTATTACTGACCCCCTCACCTACGTCAGAGCAACAGCCACATACGGTGGTCATAGCCACCCGTTAACATCTACAGGTGCCCGGCGAACTCTTATGGACTTACATCAACATCACCAAAAACAACACTGGGCGGGACTGAAACTTCAGGGAAAACTTGCATGTCTTCCATCTGACCACTCTGTTTCTCATTCATTTCTTAAGAATACAGTACTTAGTGAGGACATTGTTATTTTCACAGTAAAAGATAGATTACAAGTTCTTCCTATAGATTTAACCTTTCCTTCTGGTTTTCTACAACTCAGGTTCCCTATTGTTTGCATCACACCACAGAACAGATGATTAAAACATTGCCGCATATTTTGAACGGCTGCCATGCTTACAAGGGAATGTACATAGCACGCCATGACAGAATTGTGGATCTTATAGCGAAATAAATATAAAATCATTTCTGATCTTCAGTAAGAATGTATAAACATTCCCGTGTAAAACCATACGTTTGAGTATTGCAATAGTAACTTTGAAACCTTTTCACATCTGTTTGCTAATACACCTGATGTTATTGTGATTAATGAGGAGTCTAGAGAAGTGTCCGTTTTGGAGGTTGCTTGCACTTTTGACTCCAGTATGGAGGAATAAGCTTTATGACTAAAGCAGTTAAATGCCAACCACTTCTAAACACCATTTCAGAGATAGGTTATCGGGCTCGATTACTTGTTTTCATATTTGGCAGCTTAGGACATACACACAGGCTGGTAGTAAAGGGGCTTCAACAGCTTCGGATGCCCAAAAAAAGGGCTAAGCGGTTAGCAAGGTACTGTGCTCTGTCTGCTGTTATAGGCAGCCGCCATATATGGCAGAGGAGTTGCTATTTATACCCATAAAAACTGAGAGTTATGCTTAATATTGTGATGATCTGCGGTATGCTACTGGTCCATGATTCTGTACATGTATTTGACTGCACCTATACTATTTATGTCCCTGTGGATTATTTATCTTAAGTGGACTTAAATAAATTGTTAAAATGTGTATTTCAGAAATTCCACTAAAGATCCATCACTTTACACAGAAGAGTGGTAGTATGTTGACTTCCTTTCCTTTCGTCTTTGTTCCTCTCTCCGGAAAAATACCTAAAAAGTGGCTAAAGGGTCAGGAAACAGACGATATGTAATTCAGATTGGTTTTTGAGGCATGTAATCATGTTCTTTGAAAATGTACCATGTGGATCTCCCAGAAAGCTTTAGATGTCCAACTAATCAATTCACCTTATTTAACTCATTAGTGCCAGCGTCAAATAGAGAGACATCTAAAACATTCACCCTGAAAAATAAAATTCTTCTCTAGTTGAGAAACATTGTTAAAGGCCTCAATAGATATAAAATAAAATACCTGTTTGAAAATATAATTTTGTTAAAATACCTGTTTATTCATTTCATATGAAATTATTCAAGTAACCAATCTAGATATCTAGATTAGGTCAGTTTCATAAGCAGTGCGGATGTGAATTACAGTGGTGCTCAGGATTATTGGCACCCGTAAATATGATCAAAGATGACTATAAAAATAAATCTGTGTTGTTTAGCCTTTTGATCTTTAATTCATAAAATGAGCAAAAATCTAACATTTCATTGAAGGAAAAGAATTGAAAGTGGGGGAAAATCACATTATGAAATAAATGTTTTTCTCCAAAACACGTTGGCCACAATTATTGGCACCCCTAGAATTTTGTATGAGTAAAATATCTCTGAAGTATATTCCCATTCATATTTACATTTTTTAGCACACCAGGGTGATCATGAACATGAAATTGTCCAGTCATGACTTCCTGTTCCACAGGAGTATAAACATGAGGAAACACAAAGGCCAAATTCCTGTAATCATTCATCACAATGAGTAAAAACCAAAGAATATAGTTCTGATGTGCAGCAAAAGATTGTTGAGCTTCACAAAATAGAAAATGGCTGTAAGAAAATAGCTAAAGCATTGAAAATCCCCATTTCCACTACCAGGGCAATATTAAGAAGTTCCAATCAACTAAAGATGTTACAAATCTGCCTGGAAGAGGACGTGTGTCTAAATCGTCCTAATGCACGATGAGGAGGAGAGTTTGAGTGGCCAAAGACTCTTCAAGGATCACAGCTGGAGAATTGCAGAGGTTAGTTGAGTCTTGAGTCTCAGAAAGCCTAAAAAAAACATTATCAAACAGCACCTACATCCCCACAAGTTGTTCTGGAGGATTTCAAGTAAAATACTCTGCTCTCATCCAGAAACAATCTCCAGCATATTCAGTTGTCAGACAAGACTGAAACTTCAAACGGGACCGGCTTCTATGGTCAGATGAAACTAAAAAAGAGCTTTTTGGCAGCAAACCCACCAGATGGATTTGGTGCACACAGGAATAAAATGTACCCCATGCCCACGGTTCAATATACTGCTGGATCTTTAATGTTGTGGGCCTATTTTTCTGCTGGAGGTCCTGAACATCTTGTTCAGATACATGGCATCATGGATTCTGTCAAATACCAACAGATAAAAAATCAAAACCTGACCGCTTCTGCTAGAAATCCAATAATGGGCCGAAACAAACACCAAACCAACACAAAAATGTGTCACTGAGCACAAAATGAAGCTTCTGCCATGGCCATTCCAGTCCCCTGACCTGAACCCTATAGAAAATGAGTGGAGTGAACTGAAGAGATGAAGCACCGACATGGAGCTGGAATCTGAAGGATCTGGAGAGATTCTGCATGAAGGAATGATCTCCAATCTCTTGTCAGGTGTTCTCCAAACTCATCAGGCATTATAGGTGAAGACTCAGAGCTGTTATCTTGGCAAAAGGAGGTTGCAAAAAGTATTTAACAAAAGGGTGCCAATAATTGTGGCCAACGTGTTTTGAGAAAAAATTTTTTTTCATAATGTGATTTTCCCCCCACTTTCAATTCTTTCCCTTCAATGAAAGATTAGATTTTTGCAAATTTTATGAATTAAAGATCAAAAGGATAAACAATGCATAATTATTTTTATTGTCATCATTGATCATATTTACCAAGGGTGCCAATAATCCTGAGCACCACTGTAGATACTTTTGGGTTTCTTTGGGGTTATTTCTGAGTTTTTAAAATGGCCATAAATTATTAAGCATTTTGGAGAGTTGATGGATGAATGGATGGATGGAGCAGGACCCAAACCCCTAAATTTAAACAACTTAAACAATCTGTATTTAGAGAGTTACTAAGAGTTGACTGAGACTTAATGTAACTGAATGTAAAATAATTGTGTGCATTTTTATACAATCTGTAGTTTGCTCAAATATTTTACAGAATATTACAAGTAGGCCTATTACAATATATTTACAGTACATTGATGTTTGGACAATATTCATTCTTAATTATCATTATTTTCCACATTTCAGAATAATATTAAAGTCATTGAATCTATAAATAACATAATAGTATGGGATTTAAGTATTGACCAAAATATTAAATCAAAATTATCTTTTACTATTCAACTATATTATTGATCTGACTACATTGATGCGAACTGAACTGAGCTGGACGATGACAAGCTGAAATGAACTAAATTAATAACTGATGATTTTCCAACTGAACTGAATCAACTGACTCAAGCTGAACAATGGCATAATTGACATAAACAATGCTTTAAAGCTGCTTTGACACGATCTGTACTGTAAAAAGCATAATGTAAATGAAGGCGACTTAAGTTAACTTGAATTTTAGCCGAAGTCACCCAACTGCATCCTGATTCTTGGCATCCTGGAATTTACATGAATTAAACCCATCCATTAAAATACATAAATTATGCATTTGTAAATAAATTCATATATGCAGAATTTGTGTTTATCTGCAAAACCAGTTCTAAGCATCCAAACATAAGTCTTCAGATCCAAAGGTTTTTGAGAAACATACATTGTCAAGTGTGTTTAATGGCTTGTCAGTTTTTAAATAATGGAAACAATTGTGTAGTGCTATAGATTTTTGGTAAGATATTACCTGTTATGTAGTATGAAAGCAGTGTTAAACTTTGTGGGATTACAAATTTAAGAATCTGTTTAAGATCTGATGATCTTATGTCCTGACATAACATCACATGAAATACTAAGGTGAAGTACATTGTGTTTAGCATTTAAAGGTAAAGATGATGACATCAGAAGAATGATTATGTTAAGCAAATTTCCAGTAAGAGCTTTCTGCCAGTTCCTGTTCTCTTTATTGTAAGTCAAATAAGACAGATTACTGAGACTCTCACCTTTTGACTTTAATGGCTCTTGGAGCCCCTGTCCCATTCTTTGAATAGGTATGCTGATTGGATTAGGACTTGCAACACTCTAGAGTCTGGGGCGGGTTCCTATACATGGATACTTTATTTGCATTCTTTGTTTAAGGTCGTCAGTCAGGTGTTTTGTCTCCATTTCTAAGCACTGCCCCCTAAATTGTATTTAAACTACAATGTACACTACCTTAGTTGGACTTGATGACTGCAACTACCAACAGCATGTGTTCTCAATAAAGAATCTGCTGATGAAACATCCAAGTCTCCTGGTCTTTGCTTCTGAGATTTCCAACAACTTCATCATTCTGTTCTGGGGTCTCATTTATAAAGCGTGTGTACCCACAAAACGGGGCTGGAAACATGTGTACGCCAGTTCCGACGCATAAGTTGTGATTTATAAAAACAAACTTGACGGGAAAATTTGTGCACCTCCACGCAAACTCTGACCCATGCGTACAAACATTTTGGAGACAGAGCAGTTTGGCGACACTGATGGTGAGCTGAGGGACTGACGGCAGATGAAGGAAAACCACTTTAAATCCTAATTATGAGTCCTAATCATAAATACAGTTCATGTTCACAATAACAGTTTAAGTAAATAAAATAATTATTTAAACTCGCGTGGAAACACGTTTTCATTTGATAAACATTTACATTAGTATTACACTTTCACTATTGCCGATAAGCACTGAAATTACATTATGCAGTCATTAGGATGAAGTTAAACAAAAATTATATGAATTTAGATAGTAGATGTGCCATTTTCGATCACTTTTCCTGTGACACGCTGTTTTAATGACAGCGAGAAGCGCTAGGAGCACAATAATTCCTCTTTAAACTAAACTGCAGATGGTATGAGTATGACAAAATATTTTAGCAAGAATGATGATCAGTGATGCACACTTAACTTGGATAGTATGGAAGACACTGTTGGATTCGGTGATCGAACAGTACATTGTCCAGTTTGAAGAGGTCCAATAATATCTTACTGTACAACCGCAGCTGCAGGTGTTGATGTCGTGTGAAGGATCTTCAAACAATTACCATTTGAAGGATATGAGGAAAACGGTAAGATTTGCATGTTTTCTTTTTAAAATACTTTGTCAGTGATGCGCAGAGACAGACGATTACACTGCAATAAATAAGTAGGCCTATCTGTTTCCACTAAAAATAGCCTATAAACTTCCTAAAAGATATGTTCACCTTATCAGCAAAACTGCATAAATTTGATTCGAATTGTTTAAAACTATCAAAATACTATTTGGCCAGTGGAAATGAATGAATCAGCTCTATTCTAAAACCTTTATCTTAAGTATTTTATACAATTTTGTTTTTATGGATTTTTTGATATATTTATACTAAAACATAAAGAGGATATTGGATGATCTTTATCAATATAATGTGTGGCACAAATGGCATTTATAGTCTGTATCTAATATTTTCCATTGTCTTGTACCTTTGATGGCATTAACCATGGTGTCACGTGGATAGGAACATGTATGGAAATGATATGCAGATGAGGTTATGC
Source organism: Anabarilius grahami (assembly GCA_003731715.1). Lineage (NCBI taxonomy): Eukaryota > Metazoa > Chordata > Actinopteri > Cypriniformes > Xenocyprididae > Anabarilius > Anabarilius grahami. The sequence goes on from RJVU01046677.1 coordinate 141,346, forward strand.
ATAGTAAAACTAGGCATCGTAAGCTCCATATATGGTGATTTCGGGGAGGAGACAGGGTGGAGATGCACGTACGCACAATCTTCCGCTGACTGGTATTTATAAAGGCATTTGTGCGCAGGTTCTGGCATACGCATGGTTTTATAAATCAGATTTTTTTGTGCGTACGCAGAATCTAGCTTTTGCGCGTATGTACACTTTTAGGATGAAATCTACGCAAAGTTTTATAAATGAGACCCCTGGTCTGTGATCTGACTGCTGTTTCCTCGACTGTCAGCTTTCTAATGAGGAAAGCAAGTACCACCACATTTATCAAGATTTCTCCGCCACACCCCACTGCTACGTTCAGCTCTGACTCATTGTCCTAGAAAAAAAGAGAGATAAATAGGAATCTTTAGCAAATGTGTCTGCAATGTGTCCCCATGTCGATTTTGTCCACATCAGTTTTTGAAAGCATTTTTTTTAAAGGTGCCATCGAATGGAAAATTGAATTTACCTTGGCATAGTTGAATAACAAGAGTTCAGTACATGGAAATGACATACAGAGAGTCTCAAACACCATTGTTTCCTCCTTCTTATATAAATCTCATTTGTTTAAAAGACCTCCGAAGAACAGGCGAATCTCAACATAACACCGACTGTTACGTAACAGTCGGGAACATTAATGTGTACGCCCCCAATATTTGCATATGCCAGCTCATGTTCAAGGCATTAGACAAGGGCAGCCAGTATTAACGTCTGGATGTGTGCACAGCTGAATCATCAGACTAGGTAAGCAAGCAAGGACAACAGCGAAAAATGGCAGATAGAGCAATAATAACTGACATGATCCATGATTACATGATATTTTTAGTGATATTTGTAAATTGACTTTCTAAATGTTTCGTTAGCATGTTGCTAATGTACTGTTAAATGTGGTTAAAGTTACCATCGTTTATTACTGTATTCACGGAGACAAGACTGTCGTTATTTTCATTTTTAAACACTTGCAGTCTGTATAATTCATAAACACAACTTCATTCTTTATAAATCTCTCCAACAGTGTGTAATGTTAGCTTTATCCACGGAGCACCATCAAACTCATTCAGAATCAAATGTAAACATCCAAATAAATACCATGCTTACGCAATTAGACATGCTGCATGATGAACACTTTGTAAAGATAAATTTTGAGGGATATATAGCTGTGTGAACTTTGTTTATGCTGTTTAAGGCAAGCGCGACATCCGGGGGCGGGGAGCGTGAGGAATTTAAAGGGGCCGCAGCCTGAATCGGCTCATTTCTAATTATGCCCCAAAACAGGCAGTTAAAAAAATTTATAAAAAAAAATCTATGGGGTATTTTGAGCTGAAACTTCACAGACACATTCAGGGGACACCTTAGACTTATATTACATCTTGTAAAAAAACGTTCGATGGCACCTTTAAAGGCATGTACAACAAACTCCAATCCATCATTCTTCATAATTTAATTCAAACATGTAGATCTTTGAGTCTATAAACCCTCCACTCTTTCCACAGCACTAAGCCATTTTAATTGAAATGGTTCTAAACATAACTGAACATTAAACACACTCAAGTCTCCCTTTCTCTCATCTTGCCCAAAAACACATATAATATTCAATTTCAATATTTTATACTCTCCTCACACTGTGAAACCCCACAAGTTACGGTAACTCAAACCTTTGAGGAAATTGATTGCCGTAAACTTAAAATTTTAAAACCATTAAGTACAGATGTGGACAAAATTGTTGGTACCCTTGATAAATATGATCAAAGATGACTGTAAAAATAATTCTGTTTTGTTTATCCTTTTGATCTTTAATTCATAAAATGAGCAAAAATCTAACCTTTCATTGAAAGAAATTAATTGAAAGTGGGGGGAAACCACATGAAATAAATGTTTTTTTCCAAAACACGTTGGCCACATTGGCACCCCTAGAATTTTTTTATGAATAAAATATCTGAAGTATATTCCCATTCAAGTTTTTTGTTGTTGTTGTTTTTTTTTAGCACATCAGGGTGACTAGGAGCATGAAATTGTCCAGCCATGACTTTCTGTTCTATAGGAGTATAAACATGAGGAAACACAAAGGCCAAATTCCCTTTTAATCATTCATCACAATGAGTAAAACCAAAGAATATAGTTCTGATGTGCAGCAAAAGATTGTTGAGCTTCACAAAATAGAAAGTGGCTATAAGAAAATAGCTAAAGCATTGAAAAATTCCCATTTCCACTATAAGGGCAATAATTAAGAAGTTCTATCAACTAAAGATGTTACAAATCTGCCTGTGTCTAAATCATCCTAATGTGAAGTGAGGAGGAAAGTTTGGACAAAGACTCTCCAAGGATCACAGCTGGTTTGATTGTATATATTCAAAAATGTGTTGGTTGGATGTTTCTAATTTGGAACATGTATACAAAATGATCTGTATGATGTAGTTTTTTGTTTTGTTTTTACAAGACAATGTTTATTCCAAAAGTACAATGTGCTTCCTTATACAACTCTTTATTTTACTTGGAAAATATTACATTCATGCATTCATGTGAAAAAATTGACTAAAGCTAAGCCAAACTTTGAACATTTTATAAAAGAGATTAAACAATATGATACTACATTAGACAAAATTAAGAACAAAAAGCAAGAAAGACCTATGAAGCTTTTTGTTACTTTAAATAGTTGTAATTTTACCCCTGGCATGAATGGACCCTTCGCTAAGCCCCGCCCTCCTTAGTTACTGTTGCTACGCCTGTCAATCTTTCGCGCCTGGCAAGTCTATTACAGTATGTATGCACCGGTGTCAGACATTTCCAAGGAGATAATTAGTCATTTTTGGCGAACAGGTGAAATATCCGAGAGAGCAAGACAAAAGGGACTGCAGTATGCATTCGAGGGATATATCCACGACATAATATGCAACCGATTAGAAAATAATTTGATCAGCAAACAAGCTAAAAAACCCAGAACTAAGTTTTTATAAGCTACCGAACCGTAAAAGCCAGCCTTTAAGGAGACAAAAGTGGATAAAGGCAATAAGACGTGAAGCATCAGCAGGAAGAATGGGTAAATTTTGGGATCCTGACACTCAGTATGCCTCAGCCTACGTGTGCAATAAACATTTAGTCGCTGATAAGTCAAATATCCAAATGTCAGTTTTATGTATTATATTTCTTGTCGCTGATTACGTTATCCTCCGGTGGTCGTAGTTCTCATAGTAATATGACGTCGAGCTCTGTCTCAATCGGCTGTATCCACTTTTTAGTCCTTAAACGCTCCTTTTTTGGGTCGACAGCTTAAACTTCTGGGGTTTTGGTTCTGGGTTTTTTAGCTTGTTTTCTGCACACCTTGTCACATAGCAGCTTTTAGACCTTGTTCTTTTTTTTGTTATAGGTCAGAAATGACAAGGAGGCAGCCTCACGCAATACAAATTCAATCTGTTTACCGTGTCGCACGCTGGGCACCCACTGCTGCTTCAGCCATCATATGGTAGAATATCCAAATACATCTATGTGTTCAACAAGCTGAGAGAAGTCGATTCATTTATTTGTTGGAAACGTTTAAATGATGCTGTAGATGCAAAATCAGATTAAAATAGATTAACTTAACTGGAATACAGTGCAGGAAAAATGGGTTCTTACTCATCACAGAAGTCAGTCCAAAGTCCGTAAACAAGTGCGAGTTTAATCAAAAATACAAAAATATACACAAATCCTGTTGGTTCTTGTATCTTAGAATATTACATTTGTTAAACTTTTGTCTTGTGTTTCCTTAAACGTTTAAACACAAGTTTTATTCATAAATGACAGCAACGGTAAGAAAACTGTTTCTCCCAATTCCTTTTCTGCCTGAACCCCCTCAATCTCACGTGAAAACCAGTGGGCGTGGCAGTTAAAGAAACAGAACATAAATTATACATCCATAAATTGTACATACAGAAAACATAAGAAATAATAATGATAATGGAAATATCAGAATTGCCTCTCAAAGAAAATAACAAAAATTATATTTTGTTATTACTTATCAACACTGTAAACAAACAAAATAAACAAATTATTGACATATCAAATTGGCTCTTACAGATGCTTAAACAAACATATTGAGTAGGCCTACAACTGTTGTTATTGTAAATATTCCCCTTTTCCACGATCACAGAGGAGGAGAATCAGAGATTATGGGTCACTTTCAGCGGACAGACTGGAACACACTGTATTTTTAAATTTATTTCAACAAATGACAACCAAATCAAAACCCCAGGAGCTTGTGAACAGTTTTGTAGTGGCTTCCTGCAAGGGGACATTTTAAAACACTGTCTTAATGTACTAAGACAGTGATATTAAAAGATGTGCAGATGAGCCCGGAATATGAACGCAGCGCTATTAATTACACATTTAGCATTTTCTTCCCTTTATAAACAGTTATGAAGAAAATGCTTAAGATGACATGCAATTTAAGTGATACTGAAAGTTCATATTTTGGTCTCATCTGTTTTTCTGCACATACAATATAGATTGCCAAAAGTTTTGGGACGACTGCCTTTACGTGCACATGAACTTTAATGACATCCAATTTTTAATCCGTAGGGTTTAATATGGAGTTGACCCACCCTTTGCAGCTATAACAGCTTCAAGTCTTCTGGGAAGGCTTTCCACAAGGTTTAGGAGTGTGTTTATGGGAATTTTTGACCATTCTTCTAGAAGCACATTTGTGAGGTCAGGCACTGATGTTGGCGAGAAGGCCTGGCTCGCAGTCTCCACTCTAATTCATCCCAAAGGTGTTCTATCGGGTTGAGGTCAGGACTCTGTGCAGGCCAGTCAAGTTTCTCCCCTCCAAACTCGCTCATCCATGTCTTTATGGACCTTGCTTTGTGCACTGGTGCGCAGTCATGTTGGAACAGGAAGGGGCCATCCCCAAACTGTACAGGTGCTCTTGCAGACCGTCCACAAATTGTTGAGAAAGCAGATGCACGAAGCGAAATATGGCATTATTTTTCTTACATTGCCGACAGTCAGGGCAAGCCCACGGACACCACAAAGCCCGTCTGCAAAAGATGTTACAAAATAACGCAAGCGAAGGGAGTCAAAAGCATCTTGCCGACAAACATCCCAATTTGTACAAAGAATTTAAAGAGCNAGTTTCTCCCCTCCAAACTCGCTCATCCATGTCTTTATGGACCTTGCTTTGTGCACTGGTGCGCAGTCATGTTGGAACAGGAAGGGGCCATCCCCAAACTGTTCCCACAAAGTTGGGAGCATGAAATTGTCCAAAATGTCTTGGTATGCTGAAGCATTAAGAGTTCCTTTCACTGGAACTAAGGGGTCAAGCTCAACCCCTGAAAAACAACCCCACACCATAGTGTTGCACGATATGGTACTAGAAAGGTATCGCGATACCCTACTTTTAAAAACGGTCCTGTTCTTCATTTTATTAGTACCGGTACTTTGAGTGCCAGCTGTATTTCCTAAAGTGCGACAGCAGGGGGCAGTGTGCGTGCAGCGCGCTGCTTCTAAGGCACATTGAGTGCGTCTTTATTCCTCTCAACTGCCCAACGGCTTATATGGTGACGAAACGAGAGGTATGGTTGCATATACAGGTGCTCTTGCAGACCGTCCACAAATTGTTGAGAAAGCAGATGCACGAAGCGATATATGGCATTATTTTTCTTACATTGCCGACAGTCAGGGCAAGCCCACGGACACCACAAAGCCCGTCTGCAAAAGATGTTACAAAATAACGCAAGCGAAGGGAGTCAAAAGCATCTTGCCGACAAACATCCCAATTTGTACAAAGAATTTAAAGAGCAACAGGTTTGTGTGATACCAGCATTATGTTTATGCTCTAAAACATTAAATGAGTGTTTTTTAATTTATTTTACTCGTGCAAGCAGAACTGAGGTGTATTATCGAGTCTAAGTTTAATAAGTGATATCTGGTTGCAAAAATAAAATTAATTTAAAAATACATAAATATGTGAAGGGTATATACAGTTATTTTAAACCAATTTATGCTTTAATAACATTGCTCTAAGTATTTACAGTAATCTAATTTTTACAGTAATCTTACTGTCAAAAACACCTACATGTATAAAAAAACAGCAAAAAAGCATAACAGCAAATAATTTACAATTTTATTGAGCATGAAAACAATAAACATTAAAAATTATATTAAATCTAACTCTAACTTCACGGCAATGAAGCTCAAATCCAGAATTATCAGCTTGCACACTGGTGAAGAAAGAAGTTCTGTCATATGCAAGGCCGGACTTACCATTGGGCTTGACTGGGCTCAAGCCCATGGGCCCCGCCCAATAGGGGGCCCCGCCCATTTAGGCTACGTTAGATTTTTTCAATAATATGTCAGTCATTTAATTTTTCATTTAAAGTTTGTTGATTGGACTAGCATTGTTACCTGGTCCTGCCCTGCAATGAAAATTTTAATTTAATTAGCTAAATTAAATGTCAGTCATCTTGAGGTTTGCTGATTGGTTATTGGCAGTTACGCAGTGCCTCATTTACTGCCGTTGAAAAAACCTGTCTGCATTAGACAGTGATGTAATGGCGGACAAACGGTATCAGAGTGGCGCGCTTAAAAGAAAATTAAAGAATGAAAGACAGCAACGCAAAAAGGAAGTTATCAGTAAAATGTAAAGGATTACTGGATTTTTTACACCCATGACACCACAGCTTGATGTACAAGCGGAGAATCCAGGGGACAACAACCCAAACCCGTTGGAAGAAGACTGTAATTTATGTGATGTAGTAGACATACTGTAGGTCAAAGTCAGCCTAACACTGCCTATATGTATACTGGAGATGTATATAATCTATACAATATGTCAGTACTTACCAAGAACATTTTTTTTTAAAGATTTATACACTCATAGATTTAGCTATTTATATGTAATACAAATGATTTGTAATGATTGCAACCTTACAAGGTATTTGTTTGTTTTTCAATATGTTTTCCAGGTAAATAAGTGTTTTATTCTCATTCTGACCAAGATGTTTGTGCATTGCAATAAACACCATGATCACTTTGAACTTTTTTAATCATTATTTATTTATTAGAAAAACTTTTTTAATCATTGATCATATAAATAAATTATAACGGTCTTTTTTTTTAACATGTAACTCTGTATACTGTACTAGTCACCTTTTGAAAGTAGCTTTGCACTTCAAATAACGATTGGATCGATTATATTGTTACGCCACCAGATGGCGACAAATGACTTAAAAAANTGTGCTTTATAAGTAAACTATGTTCAGAATTTGGTCTCTGTCAATGCGGCATGACGTCACTGTCACATTCTCTATATCGTAAATCCTGCAAAGTGTTTTATATTTTATTTTTATTTTTTAAACGTATGTACATTTATAACACTATACTTAGTATTAAATTACCTTTGCATCAAATTACAATAACGCTGCTGTGAGGGTGTTTCTAATTCAGCAGCTATGGGAGTGACAGTAAAAATGACACCTTTCTCTCTTCTGACTGCCGTTATCAATCGCTCTCTATTTCTTTTCCTCTTTTTGAAAGTTGTGAAAACACTATTGTGGAATTTTTCTTTTTTTTTTTTTTTTTTTTTAGAAANTTTGAGCAAATGGAAACACAAAAAATATATTTAATGTATTCTCTCATTCACCTCTATAGAATTTTACCCAACTATGACGACTTCTGCTTCTGAGAAACCTGGAAATGTGAAAAGGGTCTTTGCTCCCTTTTAGACTCCTAATTACTGTTTTGTTTTGAATGCAAGTGAAATTCCACAAATTACAGCATTGAAAACAAGTTTTAATGAGTTTGTTTAGTTCAGTGCTATTGTTATAATGGTCAAAAACAGAAATAAAACAATAAATGGGGGCAGTCGTGGCCTAATGGATAGAGAGTCGGACTTGTAACCCAAAGGTCATGGGTTCGAATCTCAGGTCCGGCAGGGATTGTTGGTGAGGGGAGTGAATGTCCAGCGCTCTCTCCACCCTCAATACCACGACTGAGGTGAGACCCTTGAGCAAGGCACCGTACCCCCAACTGCTCCCCGGGCGCCGCAGCAATGGCTGCCCACTGCTCCGAGTGTGTGTTCACAGTGTGTGTGTTCACTGCTGTGTGTGTGCACTTGGATGGGTTAAATGCAGAGCACAAATTCCGAGTATGGGTCACCATACTTGGCCACATGTCACTTCACTTCACTTCACTTCATAAATAAATATCGGTTCGGTATATCAGTTATATCAGTCTGAGACAGGGAGAGTTTTCAGTTTTTGCACATAAAAACTGTTACATGTTAAAGATCTAATTACTTTATTACAATGAATGTTGATATCATAAAATCAAACCATGTTCCATAGTTATAGATCCTGTTTTCACCTCATTTATTATGCTGATGTCTTCAGATCTGCTGTAAATTGAGACTTAAAACTCATTTCACTGGTATCAACAGACTGAGCATATTTGTTGACTACAAATATGTACAAATATTTCTGTATTCATGCTTTCAACTGTTTATATGGCCCTTATTTATATTTGGAAGATTTACATTATTTATAATCTGCTATCAAGACATCAATATACAACAAACTTAGTAACTGATATATTTTTTATTTTGACAGATCAGTTCCTCCCAGTGCAGTTCATCATCAGTGAAGCCCCTCCCACATTACTAACATCACCAGTGAAACTCCTCCCACATCACTCACATCACCAGTGAAGCTCCTCCCGCATCACTCACATTATCAGTGAAGCTCCTCCCACATCACTCACATCACCAGTGAAGCTCCTCCCGCATCACTCACATCACCAGTGAAGCTCCTCCCGCATCACTCACATCACCAGTGAAGCTCCTCCCGCATCACTCACATTATCAGTGAAGCTCCTCCCACATCACTCACATCACCAGTGAAGCTCCTCCTGCATCACTCACATTTTCAGTGAAGCTCCTCCCACAGTAATTCTCCAATAAATGCTGGAATATTCCAATCAGAGCATCAGGAAGAGCTAAAATCTGCAAATACTGAGTTTATTAAAGAGGACAGTGAGAACAAAAGTGATCCAGAACCCTGCAGAATGAAACACACTGAAGATACTGAAGAACAAAGAGGTTGGCGTTTATTCTTCATTCATAAAATATTTTTTCTAAAATAAAAGAATACACAAGCATGTTTTCTGATTTTTTTTTCTTTTCTTTTTTTCTGCAATGTTAAAAAAAAAATGCAACCTCTAGTACAGCTTCAAATGCACATTCTGTATTATATTATGTAATAATGTACAGGTCCAGAGTGGCCATCGGAAGATTTGGGAGAATTCCCGGTGGGCCGCTCATGAATTGGGCAAATTGGTGGTAGTTCTAGTAGCGTCGAAGCGACAGTTTTCTCGTACACCCATGCACAGCTCTTCATAGCGGTTATACTATAGGCACCACAAAAATAATTTAGATTTAGAATAATTAATGGGGTGACAACTTGTCGATATAAGTGTAATAATTCAAAATAAGCCGGCCCTTTGTATAGCAAATAACAATAATTCCAAAATGTAAAAATATACAACCCACTCCACTTGACTGCAAAAAGTTTGCCTTCTTTTAATTCAGCTGACGTCTCGATCTTCTGTTGGTCACTCGTCTTCACGTCATGTGAATTCACCACATTTGCCCACATTCATATTGTGTATGAATGGAAGTTAATGGAACGAAAAATCTAGTGTGACCAGCCCTAATAATAATCTGCCATGGTGCGAGCGCAACTGGCTTTTAAAGGGAATGGGAGAAGAGTCTCCGATTGGTTTATTGCACATTACGCCCAAATGTTACACTCTGCCTTTCAGACCATGAGCTTAGATTGTCAAAATAGAGTACTCAGGGATGACGTGTTTTTGTAGGCAAAACCCGCAAGCGAGTTAGCATTTTAGGACATCCGGTTCCATCACCCCGAAGTCAATGGGTTTTTTGAATGGGTTTTTGCTAAATCACCTGAAATAAGGTCTGTGGTTAACAAAGCCTCTAAATATTTTCACGTTTTGATCTATGACATAAAACACACCAGTTATAACCCACTTGTGATTTTTTACACCTTTATTGTATCTTAAAAACGGCGGTTGCTAACAAGCTGCTAAAAGGGACTACTTCCTTTGGCGAGGACTTTAGACGTCATCATGACAAACAGGACATTTGGACAGCATTTATCATGAAAAAATGGATAAGTATTCATACATAGCGCAGATCATAATCAGCAAGCATGTTTTTAAATAAAGTTTGAGGAAGCTTGGTGGTGACGTTGATCCGCGACCATGGTGTGCTGTAGTCCGTTTATAGCCTACTGTTAGCCTTTTATATCTGACCACTTTATTTAGGCTTCAAAATCTATAAATGTTGTGTTAAGTAGTAAAGNTTTGAATGGGTTTTTGCTAAATCACCTGGAATAAGGTCTGTGGTTAACAAAGCCTCTAAATATTTTCACGTTTTGATCTATGACATAAAACACACCAGTTATAACCCACTTGTGATTTTTTACACCTTTATTGTATCTTAAAAACGGCGGTTGCTAACAAGTTGCTAAAAGGGACTACTTCCTTTGGCGGGGACTTTAGACGTCATCATGACAAACAGGACATTTGGACAGCATTTATCATGAAAAAATGGATAAGTATTCATACATAGCGCAGATCATAATCAGCAAGCATGTTTTTAAATAAAGTTTGAGGAAGCTTGGTGGTGACGTTGATCCGCGACCATGGTGTGCTGTAGTCCGTTTATAGCCTACTGTTAGCCTTTTATATCTGACCACTTTATTTAGGCTTCAAAATCTATAAATGTTGTGTTAAGTAGTAAAGATTATCTTGATAGACAAAACGTGTAAGTGTCATAACCCTTTGTTAAACACAGAGCTTATTTTCTGCGATTTTCCAAAAGTCCATGGCAAAAATGCATAGGCTTTCGATCGAGGGAACCCGTGCGCCGCTAACTTTCGGGTTGGCCTGCAAAAACACGTCATCCCAGAGGTACTCTATAGGGCCCGTAGTTTTTTTTTAATTAAACTTACCCAAGA
>RJVU01046677.1:152416-168696 GCA_003731715.1 Anabarilius grahami
TTTTTTTTTTTTTTTTTTGACGTATTGCATGCTAAGATATTCATACAACAAAATATTCTGTGGGCCATGAAATTTTTGTGAAAATGATAAAAAATGCTGGCACTCGCTGGCAATTATTTTTTTTTTTTTCAAATACGCTGGCGGGGAAATGTTGTGAAATATTGAATAAAGTGACATGTGAAGGCCAAGTATGATAACCCATACTTGAAATTTGTCTTCTGCATTTAACCTAAGTTAGTGCACACACATTAGGGGTAGTGAGTAGTGAACACACACAGCTGGAGCAGTGGGCAGCCATTTACAGGGGCACATCAGTCATTTCCTGCTGGTTTTGAGAATTGAACCCTCAGCCTTCAGGTTACCAGTCTGACTTTCTCACCATTAGGCTGCGACTACCCCACAATTATGTACATTAGATAATTAGATCATTGTGTCATTGATCAAATATATTTAATAGTTTTCACTACAGAAACATGGGATTTGTGCCTATAATGTTTTAAAAATAATAATCAGAAGATCAGTAGTCCTAATTAATTTATCAAAAAGCATCAAAATGATCATGATATTTTATAGAAGTTGTCCATTTTCTGCTGTTACATCAGGGCTCACTTTTATCTCCATTCACTTCATATTTCTCTCTTTGAATTGTTTTGATACACTGAAAATGATTTTTTTTTTTCTCTTTCATTTCAGACCTGATGGAAGAGAAGGAGGACAGTGAAGAACTGAGTGAAGTGGAGGAGAAACGTCATGACAAATCTGTAGAAAAACCTTTGAGTCGCTCGAAGACTAAAAAGACATTTTTAAAGAAAACAAGAGCCAAGAAATCTACAACCTGCACTCAGTGTGGAAAGAGTTTCTCAACAAAACAAAGTCTTGACATTCACATGAGGATCCACACTGGAGAGAAGCCGTTCACATGTGATCAGTGTGGAAAGAGTTTCACTATTAAACGCTACCTGAAGATACACATGAAGATCCATATAGTGGAGAAACCACATCACCGCAGTCTGATAAGTAGTTCATTTGTATTTTTAAAATGTATCTATAATTCTCTATTATGCCAGACAAGTAATTTGGCAATGTCACTTTGTAAAAAAAGATGTCTGCACACATACACATTCAAACGCACATACCTATAGACTAAACACGCAAATGAATAGCAAGAACGCATTAAAAGTCTTCTGTTTACAGTTAAAAGGGTGTCATTTAAGCTGCCCCAAAGTTAATAATTAGCGATGATTACAACGGAAGTGATTCAATCAAAAACTTAATTCAGCTCAATAATTGTTTTTTTCCTGGAGCTGCTGTAAAGCCAAAATAATCCCTGTCCATTAATTGTCCTATTATCACTGTGAAGCTGCTTTGAAACAATCTGTATTGGAAAAAGCGCGATATATAAATGAAGATGACTTGACTTGTTTTGTTACGTCCTGAGGCTGTAATGTATTAATATTCATGATTGAGGTGTGTTTATTTTTTTCTTTCTCTCTGTGTCTCTCTCTCACTCTGCTTGTTCAGCAGTCACTAACTGTCCAGAGCTGAAGCTCATCATTGAGAGTGTGCTGCAGAGACCGATCCGTATAAGAGAGCAGAAGAAACAGTGTTGAGAGACGTTCACTTCTCCCTTGCTCCAGACTTGTGCTTTGAGAACTCCTTAATTCAGTTGAAATTGAGAACTTGTGTGTTCTTCTGCTGTGGGTTAAGTGTTACCCAGTATTCATGTTGATTACCAGTCTTGAGAGATTTGTAATCCTGTTGAATCTGAAAACTTGTGTTTTTCTGTTAAACGTAAACTCTGAATTCCCTGTTGTCTGCTGTGATACAGCTAGTGAGTTTCTACCAACCCAGTCTTTTATTTCTTTGTTGCAGTATATTAATCCATTGTATCTTTTAGTTTAATGGTTGGAAGCAGTAGGAAGAGGGTGCTAATTTCTTTTGGATCTAATGTTTATCCCTGTTTTTTAGTAAGTAAGGGAGTTAAAGAAAGTGTGTGTTGTTTATTTATTTTCTTTTAACTGAATAGGTTATTTGTACTCCCTCTATCAGTAAACTGATGTTTTGTTGTTTTGTTTTGGCCTGGCTCTCTCCTGAAGACATTTAATGCTTCCCTTTTCTTGTTTATCTTTATTTTGTGAAATTCAATAAACTGTTTACTTTTGCCAACTCAAGCAATTGTTGTATTTCTGGGGCAGAGGACTGAAGTGATTCCTCCACGTTTATATTTACTTATGTTCAGAGGTGTCAAGTAACGAAGTACAAATACTTTGTTACCTTACTTAAGTAGAAATTTTGGGTATCTATACTTTACCAGAGTAATTATTTTTCAGCCTACTTTTTACTTCTACTCCTTACATTTTCACGCAATTATCTGTACTTTCTACTCCTTACATTTTAAAAACAGCCTCGTTACTCCTATTTCATTCCGGCTTGATTTCATTCCGGCTTGTCATCATTAAAAAAATAAAAATAAATGGATGAGAAGTATAAACATATACTATTCCGACACCCTGTTGGTTGTACACGATCCATCGCACCTACACATGACACCAATCACGTCACACTCCAGCAAGGAGGACATGGCCAGTGTTGGGGTCGTTACTCAAAAAAGATTATTTCTTAAAAGTTATTTTTTTTCCACCACTGGCTCATTTATCAAACGGGTGCTTTCTCTTCATCCTCCGCAAATTAAGCTACAGTAGGTAGCTTAGTAGAGAGACGTTTGAATAAATTAGCCTTTGCGATTGACAACGCGGTTGACAATGTTGTGATAAGTAGGCTATACTAACTTTGTAACTCGTTACCCCCAACACTGGTGGACATAGTAGACGTATGTACATTTTGACATCTGGGTCATTCTACAGAAAGTCCACTTTTCTGTCCCTAGACTTTACAGACTATTACACTTTAGGATTACAATTTTTTTATATATTTTAATATCAAACAATATGTTATTTGAACAATTAAACCTTCTTGAGCCATTAATGTGGCAGTATTTGTTTTTTAATTAATTATAAATATTCCAAGCGCAACAGAAGTGCTCGTCCCCACAGTCATGTACAGAGGGAAAGGGCTTTATTTTGAGGTCAGAAACAGGTTTTTCTACCATGTCAAATACAATAATGTATACATAACTATCAAATATATAATGTAAATGACATAAAAAAATAAAATGCTAAATAAATATTATAAAATATATAATGAAAGTAGTGGTCCCCTGGTGTTGTGTCACTGGTGTTACCTTTAACAAAAATCTCTTATTTTGAAAGAAAAAAATCACACTGATGACATCACTTGACTTCCTTCTTCCTGTTTCCTGAAGATCAGTGAAGAAAGGCCAATGAAAAGTCCACTATCTCTTTTCAGTTATAAGAAATTTTAATTAGAAAATCATAATTTCATATGAAGCTTTTAGTTGAAGTCACTGGTATGACCTACTTTATTGTTAGGGAATTTTAAAAAACTAGAATACAAATGGATTAAATTACTTGATTTAGTGAATATATCATGATTGACAACATGTGGTTTGACACCTTGCAGCAGCCATTTTGTAAAATGCATTTTTCATGAAAAATGTCACTGGTGTTACCCGTTTATAGATAAACTTTATTTAAAGCTATTCATTTAGTTCTTTTGCATAAAATAGCACTAAGATTACATGATTCTAACTTTTCTTTCTCATTGTTAGTCCTCGTTCGGTCAGATATGGCTAAATTAAGGGTATTTGGCTAAATTCAGTGCAGCGACTTTACGGACAGCGTATTTTACAGACAGTTCCCTTTCGATACTCCACTTCGTACTGCGTATGGGGAAAAGTCTCCCTTTTTCCCCGTTACTGAAGCCTTTTTCAATAACGCAGTGCAACTGCACCGTCATTGGTTCACTCATAGACAAGTCGTTGAACCAATGACGGCGCGGCACGGCCGCGCAGCCTATAGGCGAAGAGCGCGCGAATCTTCCCGCCGAAATGGGNTATCTCAGGGAACCGAGGTTACGTCAGTAACCGAGTACGTTTTAAAATGTTGTTCATGATCTTTTACTGACTGCTTTCACTAAGTGTCAATGAAAGTCTTTTATTGTACACCAAATGTAAAAATGTAGTCTCATCTACTTAATTCTAGTTGAAGAATAAGGATCTTTTGTCTTGTGTATACGTCACTGGTGATTCATTTTGTCACTGGTGTTACTGTTTTTTGTCTGTCATATTAAATAAAATGTTTCATATGTTACATGATGATAATTTTACATCCATTGAATTCTGCTACACTCAAGAATTAAGATTTAAAGGATTGCATCATTACTTTTTTATAACTGTTTTTCAAATATTTTCATTGTTATAGCAAATACATGGTTGCGCAATTGAATTAACATCATTCAATCACACTTTTAACTAACCTGATTAAAAAACTCTGACTGCATGTGCTGAAAAAATTGAGAAATAATATTTCATAAAAAATTTTAAAAATGCCAGAGAAGTAAGGTAACACCAGTGACAAAAAAACTGGTAAACATGTGATCTTTAAATAAACGCACAAAAAAAAAAAATCATTAAGCTGTCATTTATGTGTATTCATAAAGTTAAAGTGTAATATAATAATGTGGTCTAAGTTTAAATGTTAGAAAAATAAATACATTTTAAGACATTTTGTCATACCAAAAGTGGACGTTTCTGTAGAATGACCCATCTGTGTTTGCGTGTATTTGACTATTCAGGCACAAGGAGAACTGATCGCGTGCGCGACAGAGAGAGAGGGCGCTTCTGTTGTGTGCCATTCAGCGCGACTCCGCCTATCCCGCCTTCACAACAAGTTCATCGATAATGAATTGTAATTGTGTGATACAACGATCATCAACGATCATTTGGCTGTATAAGCTGAAATTAAATTCAACCCGCCAAAGTGGCTAGTGGGAGTGGCTGTCTTACCCTCCACAACTGAAATCTACCGTATTTGGCGGGTTGGCGGGTTGGCGGGTGTTAATGTCAAGCCCTGATTGTTACTAAGCCTGCCCTGGGTACACCAATTTTCTTGTCCGTTGCCCTCACAGATTCCTGCAGCTAAGCTTGGATGTACATCTACATTCCAATAAAGGTTATTGATGACATGCCTCTGAAGTTTGACTTTTTGCACCATTACAATACTTATCAGTATATGGTTCTTTAATGTATTTACACTGTACTAAAATGCGTTCATTTTCAATGGGCATATATGCGGCTGAAACGGGTAGCCTAGTGCATCCCAAATTTTTCAACATTAACATTTTAATATAACATTATAGTCATTATGGCCTTTAGAAAAAATTTTTTTTTGAGGAGGTGGGGTAGTGCACAATAAACCCCTGTGGCGCAGCCTGCTTTTGTCCTTAATGGCATTTTTTTTCCTTACATTACTTTTACTTTTATACTTTAAGTAGTTTTGAAACCAGTACTTTTATACTTTTACTTGAGTAAAAAGCTTGAGTTAATACTTCAACTTCTACAGAAGTCTTTTTAAACCCTAGTATCTATACTTCTACCTGAGTAATGAATGTGAATACTTTTGACACCAGTGCTTATGTTATCATTTTCAATATAATTTAGCCTGTTACTCCCTCTCCCAACCCTAGACTGGGATAGGATCGTAACAGTATGTGCTGAGCAACAAAATCTCTTCTTTCTAAATTAGTCACAGTCAAATAATCCTGTAGCTGAAGACTGGTCAGCAACTGAAGATAAGCATGGGCGCAGCACGTCCTGTGCTCTGTGTGTTCCCAGTGCCCCAGTACAGCGTAACAAGCACCCTCCTTCAGATGAGACCTTAAGCTGAGGTCCTGACTCTCTGTGGTCAGTGAAAATACCATGACACTTCTTGTAAAGAGTATGGTGTAACCCGGTGTCCTGGCCAAATTCCCTTCATTGGCCCTTATCAGTCATGGTCTTCTAATCATCCCCATAGTTCTCAAGCTCTAAATTTCATCTCTAGAACAGTACTCACGTCTGATTTAACCTTGCCACACAGGTCGCACATGCGCACTGAATGTGTTTTGCCATTGTTTCACTAAAAAGGCAGAAAGAGTAAAGAGACAGAACAACAACAACAGATGTCCACATTAAGCAGCGCTTGTGCGAGGGGGTTATGAGATAGCCACAACTTTAGTTTAAAAGAGTACAAAACATTTTATTGGCCATATGAGAAAAAAATAGCGCAGACACTGTTCAAAGATGAAAAATGTTCTAGTGTGCATGTGTCAACTAACTGTGATCACACGCCTGTGGACATTTTTATCAGAATATAAATTATGTAAATATAACTGCCATTCCTGTGAACATGTATCTGACTGTGTGTGTCTGTGTAGAAGCCTGTAAGAGAATGAATGTGTTTGCATATGTTCGTCTTGCTCTGCCATTAGATATTGGCTATTTTAGTTCCTTCACTCAACAAAAGATCCTTTTAATTTAACAGGATTCAGAACAGAACAAGAATGAAATAATATAAGAAGCTAAGCAAGCCAAAGCTAAATTATTTAAAGTGAAAGTGAAAGTAACCGGCCTTGTTCTTGCGCAGCTTGTTCCGACAATATTCCTATCTGGATGGAAGAGTATAGGCCCAGTTTCACAGATAGGCCTTATCCTAAGCCAGGATTAGGCCTTAGTTCAATTAGGGTATTTAAAGGGTTTGTTCACCCAAAAATGAAAATTCTGTCATCATTTACTCACCCTCAGGTTGTTCCAAACTTATATACATTTTTTTGTAATGTTGAACACAAAGGAAGATGTTTTAACCCTCTGGGGTCTGAGGATTTTTGGGGCCCTGGAGAAGTTTTGACATGCCCTGACATTTGTGCTTTTTTCAGTTATTCATAAACATATTAATGGAAAAAGTGTCATTACACTTTCAGCACGAACTAGGCTACCATAATATGTAAGCAACATGTATGTACATGTTTGAATTTTTGAAGGTATAACGTTTATGCGTGGTTATTGAAAAGTCTTGTGTTCACAAGACTTCTGGTTATTGGAGGTTGTAGACTAGAGTTTTTGCTTCAAAATTATGTAAAAATTATCCTGCCTACTTGTTCATATAAAACGATATATTGATTTAGATTTTGTAAGACACTTTTTGTCAAGAAAGGCGTGAATCTTCATGAATAATGCTGTGATTCACACCTGAGAAGACAAAATATCTGCATAATGACCTGCATAATGAGCCGCATAATGAGCTCTTTTGTCAGGAAAACTATGTAAAAACCCTCTGTGATCATGCTGATAACAGGATTAATGTCCACTCTTGACAAAAAAAACATGATTTTTGTGATCTCATGCACGCACATATTATTGCACATCATGTGAAGAAAATTTTGTATAGGCCTATGTTAAATGACAGTACCAGTCAAAAGATTGGACGCATTACTAATGTTTTTAAAAGAAGTCTCAAGTCTCTAACCAAATAATGGTTTTCTATTTTAATATACTTTAAAATATAATGTATTTCTGTGTTGCAAAGCGTCTGAACATTCCTACCTCTATGGCATTTCATATAGGCTACTATATTTGTTATATAGCCTAAATGATAATGTGCAGTTGACAAACTATACATCATTAAAAAGATCAAAGAATCAAGCTTCACATTTAATAAACACAAATAAAACAAGATATTCCACAGATTAAAATGGTGTATAACTCTTAATTGTATGTGCAAAATTGACAGAGTATTTTTAGTCTCTTTCACACTGGTAAGAAAAAAACCGAGGTGGTATCGCCGGCGATACCTCCGACTCCAGAGTGTTAAAGAATGTGGGAAACTGAACAGTTCTGGGGCACCATTTACTTCCATAGTATGTTTTTCCTACTATGGAAGTCAATGGTGCCCCAAAGCGGCCTGGTTACAAACTTTCTTCAAAATATCTTCCTTTGTGTTTAATAGAACAAATACATTTTTACAGGTTTGGAACAACTTGAGGGTGAGTAAATGATGACAGAATTTTCATTTTTGGGTGAACTATCCCTTTAAGTATATTTTATAAACATACACTAGAAAAAAAACATTACTGGTGATCATCTTGAGACAAAACAAGGGCACTGACATATTTTAAGATATGTCAGTACAAGTTGCTTTCAATTAAAACACCTCAAACAAGCATTTTAGATGGGACTAGCTTAAGCCGTGTCTGTGAAACCGGGGGAGAGAGTTTCAGTCAGAATATGTGTCAGGTAGTTGTGTGTTTAAACAGTACCACATTTATTAACTGGTTCAAGTGTGTTTATTTGGGGTTGGAGCTGAACTCTGCAGTGACCATCCAGGAGCAGGATTGGACACTCCTGAACTAAAAGATAACAAGGAAAAAATCTCTCACTGGAATCCTTTGTGTCTTAAATGTGAAGTTGGACAAAACAGTGCAATGAAATTAGACAATTTCAAAATAAATAATCTGTCAAAACTCTCTCAGTCCTATAGAGAACTGCTGCTGCCATGCAGAAGTCCTAGAAACTGCAATTAGAAAAAAAATGTACAGTGTGTGGGACATCCGACTATCCAAGAAGGGGCACAACTGATTTACAAATATCACAATAAATATGTACAAGAATTGAGGCAGTAGCCAATGACAGCACTAGGAGTAAAATAATTATGTATGCGTATATATACAAATATACAAATTTCACAACTAGTTAAATCTTGTGAATTATTAAGACTATTTAACAAATGCTTGATAAAATGTTTGATAAAGGGTTAAAACCTATACAAATATTTGCCTTTGCAGCTTTTGGTCTCCGTTTATTTCCAAAAGGCCCTTTTGGTCTTTTCAGCTGAAACAAGAGAAAAGAAAATATCATTATATATAATATATAGGATTATATATAGGAAGAAAGTACTGATTGACCTTACAATTTTTGGATTTTACATTATTAGGCATTAAAAGCATGGTAAGTGTTGTGGTTACTCTGCATTTACAACAAATATCACATTAAAACTACCAATACTATGGTAAAAGTGGTAAGTGTTGTTTGCTTCTACTACAAATACCATTTTGAAACTACACTTGTACTACTTTGAACCTGATATGAATATGATTAACTGATTAAAGGTCTTCAGCACGTCACGTGACAGTGTTTAATCACCCTAGTTTAGTAAGGTGCTTTAATTTAGAAAGCAATGAAAAGCAAAACCTCAGCGGAAGTGACAGATATAATTATGGTGACTGAATGAGGGAGCTAACGTTAATGATTAATACATTAGAACATCTTATTTACGATTACCAACATCTGGCACACGTGAACTGATGTTAAATATCGCGATGTGTTCTGAATGAGACTTCTTCAGCGTGATTTCATACCAATAAATTTCGCGTCTGTTTTTGACGCTAAAGATTTCCCATTGAAAGCAATGGAGTTCCCAGTTCGTCCATAGAGCCGATGGAGTATTCCAAGTGACGCTGGGGTCGCTTGACCATGCTTCAGTCTTTGACGCCTCGGGAGTGAGAACGGGTTGTAATTTCACGAGTTCACACTTACAAATAATCAGATAAAATTATTAAATAGTATGCATAATAGTATGAGTATTTGGCATGCTGTCTGAGGAGAGGGCTCCGAGCTCGGTATTTGGCCCGAACCCAGCGTACTCCCCCCGTATTTCTGGTTAGGAAGTAACCAGGCGAGTGTGAGGAGACACTGGTGTGAGGAGGGATGCTGAAAAATCTGTCGAAGAATATTTATGGTCGTGCAAGAACGTTACAAAGAGGACATTTGGGAACTTATCAGAATGTCCTATAGTAATAGTCCCCTAAACATTCCCAGAATGTCCTGAATGTTCCCTGAAGGTCCACCAAATAACGTCCCCCAAACCTTAAAAGAACTCCACATCCTGACCGTCTCTGAACATTCTGGGACCACCAGTGGGGACGTTCTGAGAATGTTCTGGGAATGTAACATTTCTAGCGGGGTAAACTGTCATGCATTTATTCATTTGTACATTAACAGCTGAAATGGTGTAAGATGTTGCACTACAAATAGCTGTCACTGAGAATACTTATTTCTGTGAATAAATATGAAATGAATGTTTGTAGAATACACGATTTTCAAAATGTCCATACATAGTTATGAATGGATCACTGTGATCTCTCTTTGTTTCACCCACTGCTGCTGAGGTCCTGAGGAATTTTTTTTGGCGGTCACAGTCCAACCTTAGGAATTAGTCTCTAGATGAGTGAAGGGCAGAAACGGCATGTGGACCAATGAGAAGTCCTGTCCTTCCCGAGCTTGGTACCAGAAGGTCTTCTTAAGAGGTGTCTGCATGTTGTCCTTGCATCTTTATATGATGGAGTTGGACAGTTTGTTTGTGTTAGTCCACAAAGATCCAACCAAAATGTAGCAAACCTTTGTCCACTGTTACGGACAGAGAGGGGACTGACCATAAACTGGCCCCTGAAATGTGCTTGTGACGAGCAGGGCTGGCGAGAGCCGTGAGGGAACGGTGCGAGTCTCTCACGGAGGAGCTCCGGAAGCATAAAAGGAGGAGCGACGACAGTGAAGGACGAGAGAGGACCAGGCCTGGACTTTATTTTATATTAAAGTTATGTGTTTAACGTTCGCCGGTTCCTGCCTCCTTCTTCCCGTATCAACAAACTGTGTTACAGTGCTGTTCCCTACAGTACCGTGATAATAATATCAACATCAATAATAGTAAAAATAATAATAATAATGATAATAGTACTTGCATGAATATTTAAATCTGGTGCATTTCATAGGCAGTTTAAGACTTAGATTTGAAAAATGTACTGTAAGGGAATACCAATGTTTTTATGTTAAAAAACTAAACAAAAAAAAAAAACAATTAGAATTATGACAATAAAACAATTTTTTGGTGAGTTTATAATGTAATACATTTCTCATAATGAAAAAAAATATTACATTATGAGCTCAAGATTGTATTACGTTTTGAGGAAATTATTACATTATGAACATTTTTATTACATTAATATTGTAATATTTCTTATTAGTACTATTATTATTATTATTATTTATGTGCAGTTATTACATTATGTTAGACCAGGTACAGTTGGTACACTTTTTGCTTTCACCGTTACCACACCAATAGGGACTGAAAAGAAGTGAAAAAAAGTGATTTTTCATATGACATTTCCTTTACTTGTCTATTAAAATATTATTAATTATTAACATCCATAGGTAGGTCATATTTTTCACAATTAGCTCATAAACACAAGAAGCTTTTTTGTTTCAACTGTACCCCTGAACCAACTGTACCTCTACCCTACAAAGTTTCAAACATTGTGCAGAAAAGTGCAAGCTAGAACGAGGAGGGAAATTAGAAAAATAAGTTGTTTATTTTTAAATAAGTTGCTATGCCTTATTTTAAATGAGCAAATCATTCAGATGAGCTTCAACACAATCCTCATTCACTTGGCGAAAACTGAGATGAATGACAAAGGAGAAACAAATATGACGATTTACATTTTTATTTAACTGATAAGTACATCAGCTTATGAAAACGTAAATTTAAAACATTATTTGCCTGATGAGACGTATATTTATTATTATTATTATTATGAGGACAGATCTGCTGAGCGAAGATGAGCCACAGGAGAGTCACAAACAGACTCGGATGATGTTCGTGTGCTTCAAGCTCCCAAAACAACAGCTGTATGAAAGCCTCCTCACGCCCCTCACTAATGCTGATTTCATTAAAGTCGCTTTCAGACTGTTTTCTGAACACACAGCGGACGCGTTCAGGCTTTTATCAACTTTTCCATAAAAACGAGGCATCAAATGTACACGCGGCTTTTCCCTGTGGCTGATGGTCGACTTGGATTTGGTCTGACTGAGACAAAAGAAACATTTCCTCTTCGCGTATTTTAGTCTCCAGTGAAAGTTCAGAACCTCTGCTCGGTGCTCAGTTTGTTTTTACTGTGACAAACTATTTTACCGCTCCAGTTTTGTCCCAAACGTAAGAGAAGAAAACACAATCGTGAGGGGCTCGTGAAGACGAACAGACACCGAGCAGGGCGGTTGAGTCTATAAGGTTCTCATGTGTTATTTAAGAGCGCAGCGGCGCGCGAGCGCTGTTCATTGCTGAAACCAGACAGCGTTTAATAGAGAGATGGCAGAAACCGCTCCAGCCCCGGCTGCTGCCGCCCCGGCCAAAGCGCCCAAGAAGAAGTCAGCTGCGAAAGCCAAGAAAGCAGGTCGAGGCGTCGGTGAGCTCATCGTCAAAGCTGTGTCCGCGTCCAAGGAGAGGAGCGGCGTGTCCCTCGCCGCCCTGAAGAAAGCGATCGCCGCCAGCGGCTACGACGTGGAGAAGAACAACTCCCGCGTCAAGATCGCCATCAAGAGCCTGGTGACTAAAGGCACCCTGGTGCAGGTCAAAGGGACCGGCGCTTCGGGCTCATTCAAGCTCAACAAGCAGCAAGCCGAGACCAAGAAGAAGCCGGCCAAGAAAGCGGCTCCTAAAGCGAAGAAGCCCGCGGCCAAGAAACCCGCCGCTGCCAAGAAGCCCAAGAGCGCAGCAAAGAAACCCGCCGCGAAGAAATCGTCCAAGAAGGCCAAGAAACCCGCCGCCACAGCCGCTAAGAAGGCGACGAAGAGCCCCAAGAAGGCGAAGAAGCCAGCAGCCGCTAAGAAAGCAGCCAAGAGCCCCAAAAAGGCCAAGGCGGCTAAACCTAAGGCGGCAAAGCCTAAAGCCGCCAAGCCTAAAAAGGCAGCGCCCAAGAAGAAATAAAGTCTTTAGTTTCTCCTCAACGGCTCTTTTAAGAGCCACCCACTAACTCTGAATAAAGAGCAATACTCTGATGTTACTTGACCTACAATTTTAATAGTTATGGAAGTAAATTCTTGTGAAAGTTTAGAAGTTTTAAAAACTTAAATTCAATATATTTATTTGATTACTTTATTTCGAGCCATAGAAATACAGTTATTGTTCACAGAAAAAAATAATAATAATAATAATATTTTGTGCAATTTTATACATTATACCCACATTTGGGTAAAGAAAAAAACAACAACAAAAAAACAAAAGAAATGCTCAGAATAACTATAAGTATATTTCAGACAAGTTCACGGTTTATATATTATTATTGCTCAAAAAGGAGTGGGAAGAAGACAAACTTATTTAACCCCACCCCCTATTCATCTAATGAATGGTTATCAATATAAAGAAAAATATATTTATATACAATATCTGACCTATGTCGTACATTATAAAGAACAATATAATTATATACAATAGCAGACCTATGTCATACATTATACCTTAATAATTACATCCAAGTATAGTACATTACACACATATACAATGTAGATATTTCTATCTATGCTATGATACTTGTCAATATAAATATTACTGTTATAACTCATATTACCATCGTATCTCATCATATATCATCATATATCAATATATTAGTTGAGAATTGTGAATAATACTTTCAATTATATATAATATACTATATCTTACTATTTAAGCATGACAATTGTATTAAATAATTATGATGGCTTAATGGTGTTGATGGTAATAACAATTAGTTAAATTGTGTATGTAGTTCATTAACGGAGGCCAGGTGTTCCTTGTGAACCTGCTGTCAGAGAGAAGCAGCCCCCCAACAACAGGACCACTCTTTACCTGTTTGTCTATGCTGTGCATTAAAAGAGACAAGATTTTGGTGAGTCAGCTGCCAGGAGGGGACGCTCTCCAAGCAACAGAGCCACCACTTGCCAGCCCTAATCTAATAATTATGTTATATGCAATAGATTTAAATACTAAAATATTTATTATTGGTTTTCCATGTAATTATCTCTATATTTATTACCATCAACACTGTCACCACTTTCTTAAATTGATTCAGTTCATGCTCCTGATCACAAATTAATTGTTATACATTGTTATATATTGATATATGTTATATATTGATATAATAATAATGACAATGATAATCATAACAGCATCAAATATCGAGCCAAGACATTATATAGATAATAAGTTGATCATATGCAATATTCCACATTACTCACTTATGCCTCCACTGTGGGTTATATCATTTTCCTATTATTATTATTATTATTATCAAGTCCAACTACTATAATAAATTAATATCCGTTATAATATAATCGTGATAAACAGTCAGCTAAAATCTCAATATGCTTACAAAGACCAGTATTATAATATAGTCATATTCATTCATTGTATAATATATATGCATACATCAATATCTTACCTACTTTGCTTTTCATAATGTATTATATATTTCCATCAATTTATTATTTACATTAAGTATGTTTTAAGTATGTATTAAGTTATGACCTTACTGTAATAATAATAATACATAACCATTTTTATTAATGAATGACTGATTCCATTATATCTTATAATACATATAAATACCCATAATAGTCAAACACCACCTTCCTCATTCATGTAATGTGACAAAACCTTTTCCTTATATCTAATTTTAAATTGATGAATATTTGGACATTGCTTCAGCTGTAACCCCAATCGATTCCAAAGTTTAACTCCACATATAGACACACACAAACTTTTCCTTGTGGTTCTCACTGCCTGAACTTTAAAGTTACCAAACCCCCTCAGATTATAACTCCCTTCNAAAGCTAATATGGACAGTTTCTGAAAGGTGAATCAAGTACAACATTAAGCTTCAGAAATTGGGTAATTTGACAATTATGGTATTGTCATTTGGTAATTTGACAATTATGGTATTGTCATTTGGTAATTAAGACAAACTTAAAAATGAATTGTTGGATCCTTAAAACCTTGTGTCCTCAATCTCACTCTAACCAGCCAAAGAAAGTTGGAAACCCTGATACTTTTTTTTTTAGTTTATGAATAAGATAACTATTGTTCAATCAGTTTTAAAAGCAAAATTCTTTCAATTTAAGTTCAGCAGTGTCCAGAGTATGTTGATTTAGGAAGAGAAGTTTTCTCAATTTTGGTTCAGGGTTAAAGAGAGATGGTGAATGTTTGATTTTATGTTAGAGACCTGTGCTTTATTATTTACATTTAATTTTATCATATGATTTCATCCAAAGTGACTGAAATTCAATGAGGAATACAGTCTTAAGGAGGCAATGACAAGATATGTTGCAACACAAAGTTTCAAACATTGTCCAGAAAAGTACAAGCAAAGAGGGAAATAAGAAATATGATACAAATAAGTTGTATTTTAAGGAGAATTTTAATAAGGAGAAACAAATATGACAATTTACATTTTCGTTTAGTAATGGTGTAAATCGGCTTATGAAAACGTATTTAAATTAAAATATTAATACTTTCGCGGTGAAACGTATTTTATTATTATTATTATTATTATTATTATTATCTGCTGAGCGAAGATGAGGGACAGACAGCAGAGTCACAAACAGACTCGGATGATGTTCGTGTGCTTCAAGCTCCCAAAACAGCAGCTGTATGAAAGCCTCCTCACGCCCCTCACTAATGCTGATTTCATTAAAGTCGCTTTCAGACTTTTTTCTGAACACACAGCGGACGAGTTCAGGCTTTTATCAACGTTTCCATTAAAACTATCCATCAAATGTACACGCGGCTTTTCCCTGTGGCTGATGCTCGCCTTGGATTTGGTCTGACGGAGACAAAAGAAACATTTCCTCTTCGCGTATTTTAGTCTCCAGTGAAAGTTCAGAACCTCTGCTTGGTGCTCAGTTTGTTTTGACTGCGACAAACTATTTTACCGCTTCAGTTTTACCCCAAATGTAAGAGAAGAAAACACAATCGTGAGGAGCTCGTGGAGGCGCACAGACACCGAGCAGGGCGGTTGAGTCTATAAGGTTCTCATGTGTTATTTAAGAGCGCAGCGGCGCGCGAGCGCTGTTCATTGCTGAAACCAGACAGCGTTTAATAGAGAGATGGCAGAAACCGCTCCAGCCCCTGCTGCTGCCGCCCCGGCCAAAGCGCCCAAGAAGAAGTCAGCTGTGAAAGCCAAGAAAGCAGGTCCAGGCGTCGGTGAGCTCATCGTCAAAGCTGTGTCCGCATCCAAGGAGAGGAGCGGCGTGTCCCTCGCCGCCCTGAAGAAAGCGATCGCCGCCAGCGGCTACGACGTGGAGAAGAACAACTCCCGCGTCAAGATCGCCATCAAGAGCCTGGTGACTAAAGGCACCCTGGTGCAGGTCAAAGGGACCGGCGCTTCGGGCTCATTCAAGCTCAACAAGCAGCAAGCCGAGACCAAGAAGAAGCCGGCCAAGAAAGCGGCTCCTAAAGCGAAGAAGCCCGCGGCCAAGAAACCCGCCGCTGCCAAGAAGCCCAAGAGCGCAGCAAAGAAGCCCGCCG
>RJVU01046677.1:175688-210421 GCA_003731715.1 Anabarilius grahami
AAGGATTCCCGACCAAGTATTGAGTGCATAACTGAACATAATTATTTGAAGGTTGACTTTTTTTGTATTAAAAACACTTTTCTTTTATTGGTCGGATGAAATATGCTAATTTTTTGAGATTTTGAGATTTTGGGTTTTCATGAGCTGTATGCCAAAATCATCAGTATTAAAACAATAAAAGACCTGAAATATTTCAGTTGGTGTGCAATGAATCTAAAATATATGAAAGTTTAATTTTATCATTACATTATGGAAAATAATGAACTTTTATCACAATATGCTAATTTTTTTAGAAGGACCTGTATTTGATAAACGCCCAAATGTTACTTCTTTGAAAGCAACCTTCAGTCTGCTGGCGACGCGCGTCATGACGTTGCATACATAGCTCCGCCTTCATGTGTTTCAACAAGGTCCTGTAGGCGACTGTAAAAGGTCTTCTTGTTTCCCCCTACTGGCATTCAGACGTTCAGCTTCGAATAAACCTTGTTAGTTGTAACCATGTCAGGAAGAGGCAAAGGCGGTAAAGGGCTCGGAAAAGGAGGCGCCAAGCGTCACCGCAAAGTTCTGCGCGATAACATCCAGGGAATCACCAAACCCGCCATCCGTCGTCTCGCTCGCCGCGGCGGTGTCAAGCGCATCTCCGGTCTGATCTACGAGGAGACCCGCGGAGTGTTGAAGGTGTTTCTGGAGAACGTCATCCGCGATGCCGTCACCTACACCGAGCACGCCAAGAGAAAGACCGTGACCGCCATGGATGTTGTGTACGCGCTGAAGCGACAGGGACGCACTCTGTATGGCTTCGGAGGATAAACTTCTGAAATCAGAACAACTACACCAACCCAACGGCTCTTTTAAGAGCCACCCACGTTTTCAAAAAGAGTATGTTTTAAATCATATCGGCTATTAAGTAACCACACTTGGACTACGCAGTCTGAAAGTATGGGATTTGAGTAATTTCTAGTTCTTGATAAGTGCTGCTCCTATTGTGTTGTACAAAATATAAAATAAAGAGCTTCTAAAACAAGCGTTTTCATGACGAAAGGTTTGTGATTGTCAAACACGACTAAATGAATTCATACAGGTTTCAAAAGTGTTTTAAATTTATCATCGTGCGAGCATGTACATGTTTTCACTTCGAGAAAACCAATGGGAAGAAAATGAAATAAAAATATTTACAGGTGACGGTGCTGTATGACAAATATAATGCTGAAAATGCTGTATGAACCATTTGTTAAATAAGCTCTGAAAAATCTAGAGAGGTTTGGAAGTTTGAGTATGGACATTGTGTAGGAACCCTGCCTCGAGCTCCTTGCAACGAGCTTCATTTTACACTATAAGGTTAAACTAGCTTGAGACATAAAGGCGTTCTTGCCCAAATCCGGGACTCAAACTGATCATGAGGGCCTTTATTTGTGTATTGATACTGATGTATGATCTTCAGATATGTACACATTCTCTCAAAGAGTAAATATAATATACACAATAGACAATGTTATGTAAGGACGTTACAATTGCCAAATTAAAGTGCTTTGTTGTGATCTGCCATGACACTCATGAGCGGGAAAGTCAGACAAAGAGACATGTGGGGGAAGTGACGTCACTGGCGGGCCTGGCGATGGGAAGATTCACATTTAGAAGCTTTCAATTGGCAGATGTGTTTCTCTAGCAGCCCGTTTCTGACCAATCCAGCCCTCTGATATTAGCTTGAGCTTTCGATAAATACCCAACTGGTACACCACTCTTGACGGACCAATATTTTGTAGTGCGCACTTTCAAGAGCTTTCTTGTTTTATTATACATAAACATGCATTCAGAGATTCAATTATTTCAAAGAGTTGACATTCATAGCTGTTACTTTTTTTTCTGAATAAATAACCGCTTCTGTGAGAGGGAAAGTTCAGAAACTTGTGTGGGAGGAGATTCAGGGGTGGTGCTATAGGAGGAGACAAAGGAGCAGACGTGTCAGTGCAGCCCGCCTTTTCTACCCAATGAAATGCCTTCCAACCATTCGTTGCGTGAATACAGCCAATCAGAGGGAGAACATGCAGACATGCGAAATTACCATGAGTTTCAAATAAATATCCAGTGCATCTGTAACCTCGGAACTGTAAACGTCGAAGAAGAACATTCCAGATCCAGGGAAATCTGTCTTCAAAGAAGGGTCGCTCACCAAGACAGCCGACCAAAGAGAGAGAAGAAACGTATGAAATCCAAAAAATAAAAAATAAAAGAGAGAGCGAGAGAGTTACGCAAAAATACAAAGTTCAAGGGGTTTTCCTGTTCTCCTTTTCTTTTTTGCGCCTGTCTGGCCACACCCTCTCGCAGAGCGCATCATTCATATGCTAATTACTCTAAATAAGACCGAGAAATGTGGTAAACGCCCCCTATCAGTAAGATAAAATTGGCAGCAAACTTTAGTTTGGCTTTATTGACCTTTCATCACGATGGCACGTCACGCACGCGAGCAAGCTCTCCAGATGATCGTAGACAGCGAGGAAGAACTCGGTTTTTCATCAGAAGACGACGAAGACGTTGATGATGAAGGCCTGCACTTTGAGGAGGGCTTTGATCCAGCGCAGGACACATTTTCTGATGAGTAAGCCATTTATTATTATTTTAGTTATTAGAGTTGCATATAGCAGTTTCAGACCCATGACCAGAGTGAAATCGACCAGTTCGTTACATTGAGCAAATATGTTGTCCTGTGGACTTTTCATTACATCTAGATGTCTTACAAAACGAGCACATACATGTTATGCTCTATAATGTGGAGAAGAAGAAAAACGTTTAGACTACAGTAATATTCTAGTTTGAGTTTGCTTATTTGCTGTAAAATACTGCCTCATCAACGGAGCTTAACTGTTCTCCATTATCTGCTTGGGTGTAAATGTTTTGAACGTGCATGACATAAGGTTCTTGATGCCCCATCAACACATAAAGTGTGTGACCATATCCATTAATTGCCAATCACTTATGCATGCACTGGAATGCCACCTTGGACAACCTAAGCTGATAAATGTTTACTAATATTTGTGCTTGTACTCTTCTTTTTTTTCCTTTTCTTAGGAATGTGATTCCTTCACGTGCACCTCATACAAGAGCGGCACACAAGCGTCGTTCAGTTTTCAACACGGTTGAGAATCTTAACGAGTAAGTGTGCAATCACACCTCATTTTACAACTGACAGTTCAATTTTGATTACTTACTGTGAAATAATACACACAACGTATATGTGCGTTTGTAATGAGTGGGCAATGTGTCAATATTAGTAATTGATAATGTTGTTGTGATCCTGTTGTCAGCATGCTCACTTTTGTCTTCTCCCCCCCACAGATGTGGGAATGACCGCGAACAGATACCTGTTGGAAAGAGAGACAGGAATCTGTCATGGAAAGCAGAAACTGATGTTGACATTGATCCAAAGACTCTGAGATTTCTGCCTGCACGGGAACCTGGGCCGCAGTTGAGTCTCACTGACTCGCACTCTCCTATGAGTCTTTTCAAACTGTTTTTCTCAGAGAGCGCCGTGTCAAATCTGTGCCACAACACAAACGCTCAGGCTGCCAGGGCACTTGCAAAGGGTCGCAAATACAGTTGGACAGATGTCAGCGTTGACGAGATGTACCGCTACATCGGACTCGTTTTCTACATGGCCGCGGTGAAGATGAGCTCCATCGCCGACTACTGGCGGCAGGACAGTCTTTTCTCTTTGCCTCTTCCTGCCACAGTTATGTCAAGGGACAGATACCGCACCATTTCATGGAATTTGCACATGAGTCACCCAGATGCAGACAAGGAAAATGACAAAAAGAGGGGCACATCTGAACACGACCAACTTTTCAGGCTCAGACCCCTCTTGGACACTATCCGTCTTGCTTGCAAAACCTTCCATCATCCTAAAAGAAATTTAGCTGTCAAGGAAAGACTGGTGGCATGCAGAGCAAATTTTGGAATGACACGGTTCACGAAACCAAAGCCAACAAAGCTGGGCTTCAAGTTTTTTGTCCTCTCTGACTCATCAAATGAATATACTGTGGACCTCTCTGTGTACACAGGCAAGAACAGCTTTCCTGCAGGCCATGGGATTTCATATGATGCTGTGATGTCTCTCCTGGACAAGAAAGCTTTGGGCTCTGGGTACCATGTTTACATGGATGATTTCTACACAAGTCCAAAGCTCTTAACAGACCTGCTTGCTATGAAGTTTGGTGCTTGTGGGACTTACAGAGACTACAGGAGGGGCTTCCCACAGAGCGCTTCTAATTCGCTGACCAAAAAGTCCACCAGTGGATCAATCAGGTGGATTCGGGATGGGCCTCTTGTGTGTGTGAAGTGGATGGACAAAAAAGAGGTGTCTGTTTGTTCCACCATCCATGCTGCCTATACAGGAGACCGTGTGCAAAGAAAAGTGAAAGCAAAAGATACATGGAGGACAAAGACTTTTCCGTGTCCTGCACCTGTGATTGCGTACAACCACCACATGGCGGGTACCGACCTGTCCGATCAGCTGTTGGAGTATTTCACTGCACAGCACAAAACCATGAAATGGTACAGAAAAGTATTTCTACACTTCTTGGACATTGCTGCCACCAACGCTTTCATATTGCACAAGGAGCTACACGGCAACATGACGCGCAAGGAGTTTATGGAGCAGCTTACTGCAGAGCTCTGTGGCGTGTCTCTGAAAGAATCACCAAAACGGAGCAGTATTGACCACGTGCCGGTTCCAGGAGCTGAGTTGACCGTGGATGTCAGAAAAATCGCCACTACCGGTCGCCGCATGTGTGCACATTGCAAAGCAGCATTTGGCAAGAAGCAACAGACACCTTGGAAATGCCAGGCATGTGACGTTCACTTGTGTCTTCAGTTGAACAGGAATTGTTTCCAGGAATGGCACAAAGGTGTGTGAGTGTGTTCAAAATGTGCCTTTATTCACACACCCCTCTTTTTTTAAAAAAAATTTATTTTGAGTATATTGTGCACTATGTTTGTAAATAAACTACAAAAGAAGTCTCCTCACATTCTCATTTCTCATTTAATGTTCATATTAATAGACTCATTAGGGAATAGATATATATCTCTGCGGGTGTTGAATGACCACTGGCACTATCTTGCATACTGTTTTTCCATAACAAGAAGATCAGCTGTACAATCTGGGCTGAATACAGTGTAGTGAGATGTGATCCTACCTCAGATTATATGTGGTTTTAAATATGTGATGGGAGATTTTAGACCTCCATGAATTATGCAAAATTCAGTACAGGAAAAGCTTCATTAAGGTTTCTTGAGTGGAACCACTATTTGTTTCTTGTTTTTGTTCGGCACAGTACTGATTGGTCTGCTTTGTAACCAGAGACGTTCCTTTTGGATGATCATAAATTTGGTAGCTTTGCATCCATTAGGAGTTAATGTAATAGAGGCTGATTGCTGGAAGTTTTTAATAGGCTGACAGAGTTGGACAGAGAAGGTCCTACACCATAAATGACTCTAGAAATTCCATACGGACGTTCTCCAAACTGCAGCTAGTGTCTCAGGCAGCAGGAGACAAACACCCTGGGTTGATGGTCAGTCCATCACAGGGCAAACACACAGACACACACATTCACATCTAAAGACAATTTAGTGTCTACAATGTAAAAATTAACCAATGCTGCATGTCTTTGGATTGTGGGGTGAACTGGAGCACTTGGAAGAAACCCATGCAGACATGGGGAGAGCATACAAACTACACACAACTACTACTAATACTACAAAAAAAAAAAAAAATCAAGCATTGATATGGACTTCCATGGCTTCCTGACTGCAACAAACACAGAAGAAGGAAAATAATAAAAATATTTACAATCAAAGCAAATAGCACCCAATCCCTGCAGCCTATGAGGTGAAGGAAAACAGTCATAAATAGTGTAAATTTACACTATTTATAATGCAGTCAAAGGGCAACACACTTGCCACAATGAAAACAAAAACAAACTGGTAAACTGGATAAAATAAGTGAAAGAAATAAACATACAAAAATATACATATTATTCTAAAATATAACACAACTTTACCTTGTGCAAACTCCCTATTAAGACTTGAGGGAATTCCTGTTCTGTGCCTCAGGTTTTCCTTTTCACCTCCCATCTTTTATTTTCACCTGGGCAAGACTGCAAACCCTCTGACAGAGGTTACAAACCAAAGCTTTTCCAATGTAATGCATCAGCCATGGTCCCACACCAACTAAACACCCGCTTGCTCCACCTGCTACAGTAGCCACGCCCCAAACTCTCACTACACACTGCAACAATCCCCTCCCACTTTTTCAGTGGCATTGGTTTAAGTATTTTTCCATACATTAGTCACATAGGGTATTTTTTATTTGTTTTAATTTGCTAAAGCTTTATAAGCCATGAACCAAGCCAAGCTAAAAGTGGAATCATAGTGTTACTAACTGCTGTTAAACATTATAATTTTAAAACTAAGATGAAATGATGTGAGCTGATGGGCTGATGCAAATACTATCGATTAACAACCTCATAGCTCACAGTAGGGCTGTCTTTAAAGGAGCCTTTGTGGCCAATATGCGCCCTCGATGAGCACTTGTGCGAATCTGCACTGAGGCGTTGGTGCTCCTTTGTTTTTGCAAGTGTTCAGAATTTCTTGGTATGACAGCCAAGCCAAAAATTGCAGCAGTGGCCAAAACTGATGTCAGGAAAAG
Organism: Anabarilius grahami; assembly: GCA_003731715.1. NCBI lineage: Eukaryota > Metazoa > Chordata > Actinopteri > Cypriniformes > Xenocyprididae > Anabarilius > Anabarilius grahami. Next base: position 182,389 of record RJVU01046677.1, read on the forward strand.
GAAAATTGACATCTTCAACCTTTTATTAAATATTATTACAAAATTGGTTAAAGGGTTTGTAAGCATATTGTGCAGTGATGGGAAGTCAGATTCCAGGACTCCGTTTTAAATAAATAAAAGACAAATAGCACGAAAAGGCAAAAAATATTGGGATTTTTCTTTAATCACTAACCATTTTTTTAGGTTTCAGTATTTTTTATACCAAACTTTGTATAAAGATGATTCTGATAGATATAACAGAATGATTTGATATACCATTTTGCTTTATGAAATATGTGTGTAAAATGGCCATAAACGGGTTTTCCCATTATATACAATGTATCTATACACTGTATTTTATTTGAATATTAATGTGTTTTTGGGGCAACATGTAATGAACAAACAAATTGTCACAATTATGTTCTGTTTATTTCTTTCTGTCATGTCTGTATGAGTTCTCCTTAGTTATGATTAGTAAATTTTTGTCCAGCTGTTCCTGTTTATTTCCCTCATTTACTATGTGTATTTATACTCCCTTTTATTTATTTATTTAATTTATTCAACATTTCTTTCTGGTTCTCGAATCTGATTGGCTGATGGCCGTGCGATATTTTAGTGGTAACAGCACTCCTACCTTTTCACCGTTTGTATCACTCCGAAGGTAGTACCCCAGAGTGCAGCCTGGACGATGGGGCGGGGCGACACTTTGGGGTGGAGATGTGTGACGCTTTTACAGCTTACTGGTGTAGAGAAGTATGACGCTGTGAGCAGGCTTGGAATGCGGAAGTAGACATTCAGACGAATAAACTTTTTATACAAATTAAAAAGCGAATATAAATTTTGTGTTTTTGCGTTTCCACAACATTCCATGAAAACAGAAATACAAAAGAGTGGTGGATTACGACGAACAGAATAGAAATAAATGGTCTAATTTACAATTACTCCCTCAACAGCTGTATTATGGTGCATTCACACCGGACGCGAATGAAGCGGTAAGTGCGAGTGATTTACATGTTAAGTCAATGCAAAGACGCGAATTGACATCCTGCGGCGCGATTCGCGCGAATGACGCGGCGCGAATTGAGCGATTCGGGCGTTTGACTCAAAATGTTCAAGCGTCCAACTACGTCCGGTGTGAACCCCCATTAGACACTAATACCTCGGCATAACTCGCTGGTTTTTGTTAGTGACACAATATAATGCAAAGTATGGTTATGTAGATGTACCTTGATATATACATATATACACACACACACTATCAAACAGCAAATCAGATATTAGAATGATTTCTGAAGAATCGTGTGACACTGAAGACTGGAGTAATGATGCTGAAAATTCAACTTTACCATCACAGGAATAAATTACTTTGTAAAATATATTTAAATAGAAAACAGTTATTTTAAATTGTAATAATATTTCACAATATTCCTGTTTTTACTGTATTTTTAATAAATTAATGCAGCCTTGGTTAGCAGACGAAACTTCTTTTAAAAACATTAAAAATCTCACCGATCCCAAACTTTTTAACGGTAGTGTATATATATATATATATATATATATATATATATATAGTGTGTGTGTGTGTAGCAAACTGTCACCAGTCTCTGAACGCCACCAATATAGTAAACATTCCCTTAACCCCTTCGAAAATTAACCATTGTTTTGCTACAAAAACTAGTTACAAATAAGGTGTTTGTGTGGTTAACACATAGCAATCAATATGCCAACAGATATTTTTACAACAATAAAACCATGGTTACTTTTTGCAAGGAAGGGACTAGAACTTGAACCCAAAAACACGTCACTTTTTCTGTTATTTGTTATCTGAACTGCACTACTGAAAACCTCATTAATCCTGAATGTAGTTACCCGCTTCTATATAAAAAAACTTAAAAACAATATATTTAATCACCCCTTTAAACCCTTTTCTAAAATCATTGGTAATTGAAATATTACACAGAATTGTCACAACTAATTTAAGAATTCATTAATTAGATGGACTTCATGCCTGCTTAAAGCAATACATAGCAAATTATGTTAACATTAAATGAAACCGTAAAAAACGACAGACTAATGCAAATGACTGAAACCTGTTATCATGCACGTGTTTGCCATAGCTTTTTTTTTATTAGAACACTAAACACTGCAAAGTTTAACTTTAAATTACATCAATTAATACATCAAAACCAGCTGATCTCAGTTCATTCTCTCTTTCCCTTCTATAAACTTAACACACCAATGTGTTTCCTGCCGCAAAAAAAAAAGTCCTGGGAGCAAAATCCTGTGCACACATCTGAGTAAAAGCCGAGAAGTTCACCACGTCGGACTCTTCCCCTATAGCCTGGTGGGTATGACTTGAAAAGGGCTCTGTACTGCAAGCATTCCCTGATGCTGTACATCCGTCTCAACTCCTTCCGGTAGACGGGAGAGATTTTTAGTTGGCCACACCTTAAAGTGTAAAGACAAAATACAGTAAAGATAAATAAAACATTTAACTGCCTCATACTAAAAAAAAAATCAATTGGAGAATGTGCATTGAACAGGGGGGAAAAAAAAATTAAAATCTTACTGTCTAGCCAGGCAAAGTGTGCTGCTTTCCGAAAAACTTCTCGAGTGACCACATCCCTAAACCATCTGCATACCAGAGAAAGTGTGAAATATGCAGAGTCACCCGTTGAAAAGATAACGTCCCTGAGGATTTCGGAAAGGATTTCCAGGGGAAGCTGTTGAAACAAAAACACATGTTTTTTTATACTTTTATATAAAAGTCATTAAACATCATATAAACACTGACTATACAGACAACCTTGCCTTAGACAAACCTGATAGATTGTTGTCACAACTGCATACTCTGAATAAGAAAATAATAAAGATTAATATTATTTTGTAAGGCTTTTTCCTGCTAAACGAAAACTGAGATCAAGCATCCTGCAATAAAGCAATAAACCTCGCCTAGAGAAGAAGATCTCAAAGAAATAGCATTGGACAACGCCTTACCCTAACCCCAAAAGGACAATGCCTCCCCCTCCATACACACACACACACACACACAAACACCATCCCTTCCCCCTGATCCCTTCAAGTCACTGAAACTTCTTCAAGATGTATAATGTAACTTGTATTTATATTGCTTTTCCCTTTCATGTTTGGTATCATTTCAAATGTCTCAGTGCGATTGGTAAAATGGTCTCAATTTCACAGCAGTCACTAGTATTATGAAGAAGATGGAAAACTAAGGGAAATTCTGTTCTCTTTTTGGGTGGTGTCTCTTCTCCTCTCCCCCAAAACATGTGTTGGTGTAATAAACATTTACGATCCTTTTGTTCTGGTCCTGGTATAAAAGGTAAAGTGCAAAGCAGTCAGGGGGGATCTTCTGCAGCCAGAGGCCCCCACAGAGATGGGTGAATGTCTGAAGACATATACACACAGTGATGGGTGAGAAGAGACACCACCCAAAAACAGAATTTTCCTTAGTTTTCCATCTTCTTCATAATTTTACCAATCGCATTAAGACATGGGGCAGTCGTGGCCTAATGGATAGAGAGTCGGACTTGTAACCCATAGGTCATGGGTTCGAGTCTCAGGTCCGGCAGGGATTGTCGGTGAGGGGAGTGAATATCCAGCGCTCTCCCCACCCTCAATACCACGACTGAGGTGAGACCCTTGAGCAAGGCACCGTACCCCCAACTGCTCCCCGGGCGCCGCAGCAATGGCTGCCCACTGCTCCGGGTGTGTGTTCACGGTGTGTGTGTTCACTGCTGTGTGTGTGCACTTGGATGGGTTAAATGCAGAGCACAAATTCCGAGTATGGGTCACCATACTTGGCCACATGTCACTTCACTTCACTATATGCATTTCTTTGAGTAATCGATATTATGCATTTATCATTTCTGAATCGGCTTTAATTGGTTATTTGTGTAATTGACACAATATACTTTTACCTGACAAATAAAATGTTATATTTGATTTACTCTGGATTCTCCTAATATCATTATTACCAGTAAGTTATGGGAGGCTAATGCTACCCTAAGGAGCAGTAGGCACTTCATCTGAAGACCTTTTGATTTCTGTTTACCGCTGATTTAGCAAGTTGTATGGAAGTGGCTAAATTAAAATATACTTTTGTTCGAGTGAGCAGTAGGCAACCGACTAAAGGTATTAGCCAACTTATTACACCCTCTGACGAAGATCAGACTGGCGAGTTTATGTCCGTGAGTTTACCACAAAATCCCGGGGCGAGTATCTCTGTGCGGCATCGGGTCCCTAATGACTGAACAATTGAAATATGGGATATCCAGAATCATCAAATATCTAAATTAATGCATAACTAATGATGAATTTCTAATTGGAAACACAACCTAAGTGTAATAATCATTTGAAATTGGAGTCAGATTAAACGAGTGAAATTAAGTGAACTTAATAGAGACGCTGAAAAGGCATACACGCGTTAACCTTCGCCCGGGGGCGTCGGAGTCCGCTTTTGGGCCGATGCGGGGTTCCTTACAATACTAAATCAAAACTAGTTAGCACATCATTTGTAATTGAAAGGGTTTAATGACAATATCTGATTATGGTTACACTTAAAATAATTACAAAATAGATGTATGAGATGATAAAATAATATACCATTAATCGTACACAGCATGTAAGAGAGAGAGAGAGAGAGAGAGAGGGCCAGAGAGTGCCCAAGAAAAGCCAAGAATCCAAGAAAGAAGAGCAGAGCAGCAAAGAGCCCAGAGCAACAGTTACAATCTTCTTTTATCCCTTCCTTGACCATGTGACCAAAACTCAAATGTGAAACATTCAAACTGACCAATCAGAAGATTAAAACTTCCCCCACTGTACTAAAGGTGTGACCATTTGTAGACCCCCGATGTACACACATCTTGGCCTACAGGGCTTGATCACTATTAGCACCTTTGTGTCTTCCAAATGGCCCTTGTAACAAGAGAGAGGGGGTGGAAACAGTAAAGCAAATGTCTTTGTTCATTTTAAAATGTCTTTAGATATTTTCAATTCTTACAATTTTATAATACTAATAAAATATTAATATATACAGTACTGTGCAGAAGTCTTAGGCATGTTAGTATTTTTTCACACTAAAAAAAAATTGTTTTAAGCCAGTTATTTATCTTTTGCTGTAGTGTGTCAGTAGGAAATTTCAGTTTACATTTAATTGTAATAATCCAGTGAGATTTTTTGTATGTATAAGGAGTCTGACAACAGCCAGTATGATCCACATGGAGATCTTTTGCATTGAATATAAATATGTCTGTCTTGTATGGTGAACAGAATCCACATTGGATCGCAAACAAAAAATGAGTTAAGCTGAAATGTTTTTAAATGTCTTTGATGCTGATGTTAACTAATAGCTATATATGAAATGAACCGTGGTGCTGACCAATATAGTACTTGTACATAATCCCTTCAATTTCATATCTGAACAACTGTATAGCTGCTGTAACAACTAAAGATAAAAAAAACCTCTTCATGTACACACATATGTAATTATTTGTTCTTAATGAACATATGCACATAAATAACCTGCTTCGCTGGACTCTGCTTGAAGACATTGCCTTTTGAATGGTGAAGCTCAGTGGTTGTAATTAATGGTAATGTGCAACTAAACTAAATTCAACAGCACATTGTTTAGTATTGGATATTGCTAAAATTACAACTTACTGTACAAGTTCTCATATGAATTCTATTACTTACACACAGTAGCCAGTGGCCAGAAGGTACCCAAGCTGGCAGAACCACAAGGTCTGTCTGGTTGACATTAGGCTAAAATATATAGAAACATATCAGAGCCTAGAAAATATAAATGTTGTTTACATTCAGTGATAGTACAATCATTCACAAGATACAACATTTCAGAACTCACCGGAAGGGACAACTCAGGGAAACAAGATAGTGGTGGAAGCCAGGTCACTTGACATCCTGTAACACAGAAACAATTATTAGATACACACAAATGTATCCCGTTTTCAATAAAATCTTTTAGACTGCTACTTTACCATGTGGAAACCGATGTGCTCTATGATTCTTAGGCAACAGTTCAAAATCTATAATTTAAAATCCTTCCTTTGATTTTCTTCCATCTCATTTTACTAATAAAAAAAATTATTTGACCATTGCTTCAACTTCTTCTGACAGTCCTAAAGACAACAAATCAGAACGCAACAACACAGTTGATCCCACAGAAACAATTTGTTCCTCCAGGTCACAGTTGGGGTCCAACACATGTGCAACCTGAAAATATTAACAAGTCAGTTACCTGTAGAACTCTTGACATTTCCACACTGAAGGTCTGATTCAGCTGTAACTGCTGGCTTGTTCATATCATCTATCAGGTTTCCAGTCTCCATGTTTGGAAGAGAAAGCAATAAAATGACCAGATTGCCAAACAAATATGTGATATTTTATTTTTGTCAAGAAGTTTGACCTCTGTTTGAAGAAGCTGAAGATGTCAATGTGGGATTTAGTTTTTTTTTGCTGTGTCACAAATCCTCTCAACTTTCAATGCAGGGCTCTCTCGAATGCAAGATTCAGCTCCAAACCTCTTTGCTCCAGAGTTGCAGACACTGTACTCCTGCTGTTCACTCAGACCCCCTAGATACACAAACAAATATTCATAAAAATTAAGAAATTATCAATTGATTCAAACATTGACATTTCAACAATTTACTGCTCAAACCTCTAATCAAAATATTCAAACATAGCTTTAAGATAACACAAGACATGCTATTGTCTAACAGAACTAGGTCTAGTTCTCTAAGATTCAATTACCTGTGGTGTCTTTATTCGTGACATTCTTAATATGTCTGTCGGATGTAGTGACTGAAGTAACTCCCGGTTCACCGACATCACGAGGCTCAGGGTGGGTTAATATGTGAGTCAATAACTGTGACCTATTAATAACCGTCTTCTCACAAAAGCAGCAGTGAAAATGCGGCCTTTCTCGGCACTGGCCGCTGCATTTGACAATGAGGAAATCTGAAAATATATGAAATAAGCACATTACCATGCCAACTTAATTTAATATAATGTGAGCTATAGCAATTATTTAATACAAATCATACCTTCATACTAAATACATACAAACCATAATCCAAACCTTTGTATTTTACTGCGGCTTCAAAATATCTACGAACATGGATATGTACTATGTGCGAAATTGAGTTCGTAAAGTGACAAATTGGGCACGGTTTAAGAGTAAACTTAAAGAATTAGTCCACTTTTAAATACACTTTTCCTGATAAATTTACTCACCCCCATGTCGTCCAAGATGTTCATGTCTTTCTTTCGTCAGTCGAAAAGAAATGAAGGTTTTTGAGGAAAACATTCCAGGATTATTCTCCTTATAGTGGATTTCAATGGCTACCATCCGGTTGAAGGTCAAAATTACAGTTTCAGTGCAGCTTCAAGGGCTTTAAACGATACCAGTCGAGGAATAAGGGTCTTATCTAGCGAAACGATCGGTCATTTTCGAAAAAAAATACAACCGTTTATGCTTTATAAACAAAATATCGCCTTGAACGTACTTTCCGCTTCCGCATTCTTCATAACGCTTACGCTGAATGTCCTACGCCTTCCCTATTCAACTTACGAAAAAAAACTAAACTGGCGCCGCGTTCGTTCCATAAGTAGAATAGGGAAGGCGTAGAACATTCAGCGTAAGCGTTGTGAAGAATGCGGAAGCGGAAAGTACGTTCAAGGCAATATTTTGTTTATAAAGCATAAACGGTTGTATTTTTTTCGAAAATGACCGATCGTTTCGCTAGATAAGACCCTTATTCCTCGTCTGGTATCGGTAGCCCTTGAAGCTGCACTGAAACTGTAATTTTGACCTTCAACCTGTTGGTAGCCATTGAAATCCACTATAAGGAGAATAATCCTGGAATGTTTTCCTCAAAAACCTTCATTTCTTTTCGACTGACGAAAGAAAGACATGAACATCTTGGATGACATGGGGTTGAGTAAATTTTTCAGGAAAAGTGTATTTAAAAGTGGACTAATCCTTTAATATAAACCTCATGTTCTGCTCTGGTTACGACAGTGTGGTGCTCCATGTTTGTTGGAAAAGATAGAATCTCACATTTTCTAAAGTAGAAAAATCACCAATATAATTTTATCACCTTAAAGACACTGGGATATGCTTAAGCTATTTTCCACATTCGATTCTCGAACATCGCGTTAAATGTTAACATAATGTACACAACCACTTTTACTCACCTCATGTAATCAACGTGGTTATTATTACTCTGCTGCTGCAGTTGCCACCGTTCTCTTTGTTTCAACGCAAACTGCCCCCTGCTGGGTTGGAGCAAAATGTCAAAGGCGGGGGGGAACCAAATATGGGCGGGGCGACACGTGTCGCTCCGCCTCAAAGTGTCGCCCCGCCCCATCGTCCACACTCTAAAAACTGCTGGGTTAAATATGGACAAAACCAGGGATTGGGTTGTTTTCACCCAGCCATTTTTTTCAACCAATTTTGGATTTATTTTTTTAGCCAGCAATATAGTAATATAGTAAAAGGCGTGTTTTTGCTCACCCCCAAATAGGGGCAAATTTGTGGGGTATTTTAAGCTGAAACTTGACCAGACCAGAGACTTATATTACATCATGTGAAAGAGGGCATAATAGGTGCCTTTTAACCCAACCTGCTGGGTTTGTCCATATTTTACCCAGCTTGGGTTTTTTTAACCCAGCATTTTTTAGAGTGCAGGCTGCACCCTGGGGTTAAGCTGCAGCTGGCGCTGGAATGAGTGTCAGCTGGAACCGCTGATCAACAATGAAGCTCGGTCACCCCCACTCACCCACACCCACACACACATAACAACATTAACACGAGACAAGCAGGGGCCCGTTTCAGAAAGGAGGTTAAGTGAAAACTCTGAGTATTTTAACCCTGAAATGAGGGAAACTCTGGGTTTTCTGTTTCAGAATGGGAGGTATGTCAAACCTGAGAAAGCAGGGTAAGTCAAGCCCGTTTCTGAAAGAGAGGTAACTTCTACTCAGAGTCAGTTACCATAGTAACTTACTCTGTGAACCTAACCTGGGGTGCGTTTCCCGAAACGAACTATGGTCGCAAGTTCCGTCGTTACCATTAGAGTTCAATGGGACTTACGACCATGGTTCACCAACGATGCTTTCGGGAAACGCACCCCTGGTCGGGAGCAGGTTTTCTTTGGTAAACCCAGAGTTTCCTTCGGTCTCCTCCACCTTTTTAAAGTGCAAGTGATGTTTAAATGTTAACTCATTCATTCACACTGCAAAAATGCTTTTCGAGTATTTTTCATCCTATTTCAAGTACAAATATCTAAAAATTCTTAAATCAAGATGGATTTTCAATATAAGAAAATGATATAAGATATTTAGTCTTGTTTCCTGGGGGGATCTAAATTAAGTGCATTTTACTTAAGTAAAATTATCAATATCTGCCAGTGTGGTAATAAAAATAATCTTAATGCAAACGGAAAGTGTCGGAGTGTCTACCCAGGTGAAAAAAAAGTGCAGTAAAATACACTTTATTTTAGTACACAGTACACTTCCATAATGTACTTAAAGTGCTCTATTTCTGTGCACTTATTTTGTACTTAATATACTAAAAGCTCTTCTTTAGTACTTCTTAAGATAATCTTAAGAACATCTAAGTGTACTCAACTGTGCTATTTTGAGACACCATGAATTTGAACTAAAATGTGCTTTTAACATATCTCTGTATTAAAAAAAATGTATTTAGTTACCACTTGTAGTACACTTGAACCCATCTTTCAAACACTTTTAAATTACACTTATGATGTATTTCAAATATAAGATTAATATATAATGAATATATACAAAATGTGTAATATATAATTTATTGCCTATGACATTATGAATACATTTTGTATATATTTATCCATATATTATTCTTATATTTTAAATAATTCATAAGTGTATTTCCTATGTCTGATGAGTACATTTAAAGGTGTATGAAAGATGGGTTCAAGTGATAACAACATTTTTTTTTAAAATACAGAGATAGTATGTTAAAAGCACATTTTAGTTCAAATTCATGGTGTCTCAAAATAGCACAGTTGAGTACACTTAGATGTTCTTAAGATTATATTAAGAAGTACTAAAATACAGCTTTTAGTATATTAAGTACAAAATAAGTGCACGGAAATAGAGCACTTTAAGTACATTATGGAAGTGTACTGTGTACTAAAATAAAGTGTATTTTACTGCACTTTTTTTCACCTGGGGGAAAATGTACTTATAACTGGTACATTAGTAATATATTTGTAAGAAAATCAATGTCATTTAAATGTAGGATTACTATAAAAGTCTACTAAGATTGAACTAATTTTAAAGCATTGAAAGCACACTTTTAACAAATACACTAATAAAACTCCTCTGTATATTTTTATTTCATTGCACTAAAAATAAATTTAAGTAGTAGTGGTATTTAGTATACTTTTCCAAGTGCCGTGAAGTACTACTGAAGTACAAATATACATTGAATTAGTGTATTTATAGTGTATAACTTTGACACTTTTATTTAGCACCAAAATAAATAATGTACTACAAATGTACTTGCTTGTATTTAAGTATTTTTTTAATGCACTCAAGTATACTTTTTTTCATCTGGGTATTACTAAAGTGCAAATTTACAGTAGCTCCGCCCACCAATGTCACACCAGGTTAAAATTTACGGACGTTCTTATGGCTGCAGTGGAGTGGCAATAGTGTGTTGCTTTATTTTGAAACGGACCCCAGGAAACAATGCATTCATAAACCGTGACATGTTGTAGACAACGCTGTTATAAAATATATAAAATATATAAAATTACCCTAAAATATGAAATATGTGAAAAATTTCTAGATTTATGTTGCAATATAAAATATACATCATCACTGTGTGAAAAGGGTTCATTGCATCAGCCAAATCCAGCAGTAAGTATTTTAAGTAAATTTTACTTAAATAATATGTTGGAAATGCACGTTTACAAAGCGTCTAGATTACTCAGGATAAGATGTGCGATATATAATTATACAAAATATGTTTTTGCCTCAAATCCAAATTAAGTGAGCTACTCAAGTTATGCAAGTAAATAAACATATAAAGATTTTTTTAAAAGAAATTATCTCCCTTTGCATTGAACTTTGAGTGTCGTAACTTTGCAGATGTTGTTTATGCTCAAGCAGCAACATTACACACTAACTAAAGTAAAAAAAGTGAAATCAACCACCCCCTTAAATAATGTTCTTAGTCTTTCCTATGACGGGCGGCCCAGAGAGAAGTCCCACATTTACATTGAGTGAAATGCATTGTTTGTGTAAATATATATATATAGAGAGAAATACAGAAATATCCAGAAAAGGTTAAATTCTTTTCATTTTAATTATAAACAAGCCTGAAATTCACTGGGACTCTTATTTTGAAACATCTCTGCTTCTCTACTTCCAGCTTACTGACTTTTGCATTTTGACTCTCAATATACAATGCTCATGTTTAATAAAATCTTTTGAAGTTAAATTCTCATGATTCCTTTTTTTCCATTCCCGCCTATTTTAAGACCTCTTAAAGTAATTAAGACTTCTGTTATACCATTTTGGTCTAAATTTGATCAAACTGATAAGACTTTAGGGGTCAGTTTTACTAAGTTTGTGCCAGTGCAAAACCACTTTTGGCGTGAAAAAACTACTGAGGATTGGCACGCAGTGAAAAAATAGCACTGAAAAGGCATGGACTGTTGTTTTTGCAGCTGACTTTATTGTTGCATATGCATTTGTAGGAGTTTCCCTTTCAGATGCAAAATTTATGGGAGGAGAGTATTTAAATGAATCATGCAAGATCATCCCAAAACCAGATGCATTCTTACACTAAGTTGTAAATCTGGCCTCAAAGACCTGCAGAAAGCCTGTTAAATATCTGAACGAAACCAAATTCTGAAGTGATTTGTGAACCTGTCCTGCACCAGACATGTGTGGCAGCTGTTATCAAAACAAGCTAAGGGTGTGTTCACACTTGGCAGGTTTGGTTTGGTTAAAACAAACTCTGGTGTGATTGCTCTGTTAGTGCTGTTCATTTCAGTTAGTGTGAACGCTGCCATCCAAACCCTGGTGCAAACTCAACAAGCGGACCGAGATCAATGAAAGGACGGGACTCAGTCCACTTCCAAATAGTAGTTAGTAGTTAGTGGACTCTGTTAGAGTATAATTGTTATGGAAATGTGAATGTACGCAGAGCGGCCTATGAACTCGTTGTGAGACATGAAGCTGGCTTCTGCTGATGAAACTGCAAACTATTCTTCAGTAAAATATTCTTCAATTTATTATTTTTTTAAACTTTGACTCCGGGTCTTTATTCATCATATCTGGTCTTGTGGGTCTTTAACTGTAAAATTCCCCTACAGCATACCTGGTTCTTCTCGTAATCGTGATGTTGTTTATTACAGTTCAGTACAGGCATCGGAAATACTGTCTCCTTGCAGCAGATCTTTGTTTGTGTGACCGAGGAATTCCTGACGCTGTTTTGACTCCTTTACACATTTTATAAACTCTTCACAAGTTCTCAGCTGGTAAAAATACAATCATACATGCTCATTTAGCCCAGAACACAGCATTGTTTTATGTTCAGTAGTTCCGTCGCAAAATATATGTCATAAGAACTGTTTATTTTACTGTTTTATTTTTTGTTTGTTTGTTTTATGTCTTTATGTGCATCATTTAAAATGACATTGTGAATGCTAAGTGAACACGACTAAATGTCAAAATCATTTCATTTTTTGGTCCATACCAAAAGAAGCAAGCTGTGGTGGGTCAGGATTACTGTAAGGTACATGGAGGTACACAACTACAGTCAACTCTAAAATGGATTTCACAAATCCTGTCTTTATAATGGACTTCCCCTTACAGAAGGATTTGCAGGGTGTTCATTGCACTTTTCTCTTCACTTCTTAACTATCTAATCATAGTAATTTGTTTGTTTGTTTTTTGTTTGTTTTTTGGTCATGGTGGATTTTACTACATGTTTATTGTTGTGCCATTTTTAGATGTATTCTGCATTATTTATAGTACATTATGAAATGTAAAATTGCAAATTTTAGTAAAAGCGTGCATTGTAAGTACTACTTTCAGTTTGCTATTTGCAAATGCATTATGTCCTACAAACCTTTATTAAAGCCTTTTTGGGAGAAATGTTGAAGTGTCTTCAGAGTGCATTTGCATGTCAATTTGATGAACTGGAATGCTAATGGACGGCTCTCTCAAAGTATTAAAGACTTTGAGGCAAGTGTGTATGGCTTGAAATCAGCCCGTTTCCACCTGGTATTAACATGCATCTCAAACATGACTCCTGTGAACATTGTGATCAGATTTTGTAAAAATCCTTTATTTTAAAGGTGCCTGTAAAAGTATACTAGGGTTGTAATGATACACTTGTTGTCACGATTTGATACAATTCAAGATACTGAATCGATACAATACTATTGCAATACTTTAAGCCATTATGTTATTATTATTATTATTATTATTACTTTTAAGACGAATGGTAAAAAGTTAAACTCACTGTTGATTAAAATGTTAAATATGGTATTACATCAGGGGTGGACTTGAATAAGCTTGAGTTGGTCCTGGTCCCCAGTGTACAGGGCAGTAATCAAATCAAATCAAAATTTATTTATAAAGCACCTTAATTAAAGGTGGTACAGAGGATCTTTTCGTCGACTGATTTTTTTAAATGAGCGCATGCGTAAGAACAACCCCCCTCCTTCACAGCTCTTTTCGAGGGAACGCCTCCTAAAACTCGTGCAGGAGTATTGGAACACGAGTGTTTACCACCGGCATTCGCTGTGTTATTAAGCCGGGCACACATTTAACGACTAGCTAAAACATTCTAAGACTGTGCTCAACATACAGCGATTGTTTCCTGCTCCTGAAGCAGATTTATATACTTTCACATGGAATTTGAACACCGACTGTAATCGCAGACTGAACGCAACTGGCTCTGACTGGACGCGTTTGAGCGCGATCAGTCATAAGTATCAATTTACATTCATAATCGGCCTTACAATCGACTTAAAGCCGCGCACACACTTAGTGGATTCATTATGTCGGACTCACCGCAGGTAACTCATAATCTGCAGTTGTTACTCCTGTCTCCTGACAAAAACATTGCATGCGGCGCCTGTGGAGTGTGGAAAGTTACTGGAGCGCGCAGCCGTGCGTCTCTCACAAGGAACGTCATGGCAGTGATTGACAAGCCAGAGGGCCAATCGTTTACGTGATGATCGCGTAAACGATTGGCTGATGTTTTTAAGGCCCTACCTCGTGCACAGATGATGTATATTAATAATATTCCTTTTAGTCCACCTAATAAATAGTCTTTTATCAGTTAGTAAAGACAGTTTCAAGTAATATTGCAAAAATTTATAAAACAAAACATCCTCTTTAGCACCTTTAATAACTTGCTTATAAAACACAAAGATATATATTGAAGCGGCAGTGGATTCCAATCCACCCTTCTGACTACATATATTTAAAATAATGTAGGCCCTTTTTACTGGTAAAATCAGATACCACGACCCACAAACATTCCTCCATTGCATTATTTTACATTTATATAAAGTAGTTTAATGTCACTGAAGCTCTGCAAACTGTTTTTTCTCACACAGTAAAATGGCTATTCCCTAATTTAGTTCATCCAAAAATTAATCTTCATTTAGGCCTACTTACCTCTGTTGTTCTCATATGTCACACATGAACATACATTTGAACTTCCATGTTTATTACAGTATGTACATTGATCAGTTTATCATGTAAAGGTATTGTGTTTCTTCAGAAGACTTGGATTTTGGCGTTTAAAGGATTAGTTCACTTTCAAATAAAAAATTCCGGATAATTTACCTTAATTTCTAAACTAAACTAAAGAAAGAAGGACATGGACATCTTGGATGACATGGGGGTGAGTAAATTATCAGAAAACTTTTATTTGAAAGTGAATTAATCCTTTAACTCTCTTTCTACCCTGTCCGGACCCTGCTCTGAAAAACACTACCACAACCATGTGTCGAAATTAAATTTTTAATAATAATAATAATAATAACTGACTGAATTCTTAAGCACATATGTAGTGTCATTTTTAGTATATTAAACATGTTTTGTTAATGATACCCGTAATGTAATGCCGTCTGAGGGCTCGAAGGTCACACACATTCAGTGGAGGTCTTCTGCCTTGCCCAGATTCCCTGAATCTTTTCACAATATATACGGTAGATGGTAAAAGACCTAAAAACTTTGCAATTTTGCATTTGATAAATGTGATTTTTTTAATTTGTTGACAATTCTCTCATGAAATTTGACACAAAGTGTGAGCCATGATCCATCTTTGCTTGCAAAGACTGAGCCTTTGCTGGATTTCCTTTTATCCCTAAACACCCAAAGTTCTGTTTTCTTACTTTTGCCACACAATGAAGATCAAACAAAAATAAATGTATTTTTGTTGTTGTTTTTAATAAAATAGTCAGAAATCTGTCTGGCTGGTAATATTAGCAAAGTTAATAGGGACAATTTCTGAAAGGTGAATCAAGTACAACATTAAGCTTCAGTAATTGGGGAATTTGCATTTTTAAGACAAAATTAAAAATGAATTATTGGATACTTAAAAGGTCCGTGTACTTTTGCGTCCATTCGTTTTTCCTTTTTTAAGAAATGAAATATTTTCTTTGTTTTTTATTTTAACATTGATGAATAGAATTACCAGATACAAGCCAATTTTCTTTATGCAAGATTAATATTTTATTAAAAATAACATAAATGATATACAAGTTGTTATTTAATATGTAAAAATGCTAAATTTAATTTACAGTGTTTTGCGTCATACACACAGACGCTAAAGCGCCCTCTAGTGGCTTTTCCTCTGGCGTCAATAGAATGACTCGCTTCAAGAGCCAGCCTAAATGACATTGATTAATTTTCAATTATTAAATTACTATTATTATTTGTACATTTATATTTTAACCTAAACATTACATTTCTGAACCTTATAGCCTCTTGTTTAGCGCTCTAACATGATCGAGTTCCGCTTGTGGTCTCAATCCCGTCATTTTTATGTGAATAAAGGCCAAAACGACATCTAAATTACTGTGCCTTTTTTTCTGGCTCTGTTAGGTGTTTTATATTGTTTTATATTGAGAAATTGTTTGGGATTAGGAGTCACTTTATGTCCCGCTTCGCTGGACGCGTTTGCTGCCAGTATAGTATCTCTTGGACATGCGGCATTATCGGACCCCTCGTGAGTGAAAAGGGTGTGGAAATCAAGTCAAGATAGGGTGACCACCCGTCTCGCATTTTGCGGGACAGTCCCGAAATTGGGAGCTTTGTCCTGCGTCCCGCAAGACTTAAGTACACACTAAAAACTCCTGGGTCAAATATAACCCATAATGGGTTATTTTTGACCCAAATCCTGGGTTAAAAAGGGACCAACTAATTTCTGGGTTATTTCAACCCAGAAAAATGGGTTATTCTTTTTGACCCAACTTCTGGGTTAAATACCTGACCCAAATGTTGGGTTAAAATAACCCAACATTGTAGTTGATATAACCCAACTTCTGGGTCAAAAGAACAACCCCAATATCTGGGTTGAAATAACCCAGAAATTAGTAGGTCCCTTTTTAACAAAAGGTCAAAGGTCAAAAATAACCTAACTTGGGTTACTATGCCAGTATGCCTTATTTCAGAAAATAAAACTTCAGGCACTTACACACTTCAAGCACTTTTACATTTTTATTGCATTAAATTAAATTAAACTCTACATAAACTCTACACACTTGGACCTATTTATCTTAGGTCACACTGTAATAACATTAGACATTAGAAAAAATAGAAAAATAAAAAACTCATTCTCTCTAAAACATTTGACAACATTCAATAACTGGATTGAACTTGAGGGACAAGATTTTTGATAGTGTCATCTAAGAGAAGAAATGGCTCCTCATCTCTGTCTTCACCTGAAAGACAGAAAACAAGACAACATGAGTATTGTTAATAAGTCGAGACAATTGTGAACCACTCACCAGACACTCTTTGATTATCAAGCTAACAAATAATCACTTTTAAGGGAATGCTGTTGTTTTTTTGTTTTGTTTAGTTAAAAATAAAAAAAAAAAAAAAAAAAAACGTGAATTTGCTAGTTAACTAATGTGGTTCTTTTGCAGCATTACCCATTTTGTGTGAATGACAGTCTATACTGTCCATCTTTTCTTTCATTAACAAGTGTAATAATGACATTAATGCAAAGGTGAATATCAGGCCCATTATTATCCATAACAGCTTAAAGACAAGGCACAAGTATCTTTTAACTATAAGGGTTATTATAGATATGCATTCCACACTGTCGAAGAAGTTGTGACTGTCACAAAATCTTGCACTGACACATTTAAAGGGATAATTCACCCAAAAATGAAAATGTGATGTTTATCTGCTTACCCCCAGGGCATCCAAGATGTAGGTGACTTTGTTTCTTCAGGAGAACACAAATGATGATTTTTAACTCCAACCGTTGATGTCTGTCAGTCTTATAATGCGAGTCAATGGTCACACAATTTATAAGAGTCAATAAACATGCACAGACGAATCCAAATTAAACCCTGCGGCTCGTGACGACACATTGATGTCCTAAGACACGAAACGATCGGTTTGTGCGAGAAACCAAACAGTATTTATATCATTTTTTACCTCTAAAACACCACTATGTCCAACTGCATTCAGCATGTGCATTCACCTCTCATTGAAGTATATGTGCGAGACATCACTGCCGTTGTCAGAGCGCGATCAGACCTTACGAATCGAGTGCTGAATGCAGTTGGACATAGTGGTGTATTAGAGGTAAAAAATGATATAAATACTGTTTGGTTTCTCGCACAAACCGATCGTTTCGTGTCTAAGGACATCAATGTGTCGTCACGAGCCGCAGGGTTTAATTTGGATTCGTCTGTGCATTTTTTTTTACTCTTATAAATTGTGTGACCATTGACTCGCATTATAAGACTGACAGACATCAACGGTTGGAGTTAAAAATCATCATTTGTGTTCTACTGAAGAAACAAAGTCACCTACATCTTGGATGCGCTGGGGGTAAGCAGATAAACATCACATTTTCATTTTTGGGTGAACTATCCCTTTAGAGTAAAACGCGCACCTCTAAAATTCTCTATCAGCTCAGACATCCGCCACTCAGTTAGCTTATCAGCGACAAAGCTTTTTCATTTAAAATGACCTGG
The DNA here is from genome assembly GCA_003731715.1 of Anabarilius grahami. Classification (NCBI taxonomy): domain Eukaryota; kingdom Metazoa; phylum Chordata; class Actinopteri; order Cypriniformes; family Xenocyprididae; genus Anabarilius; species Anabarilius grahami. The sequence goes on from RJVU01046677.1 coordinate 200,637, forward strand.
AGAAAACATAGCAATAGATGTTAGCAACAATTTGAAGACTTGACACGCTTCTTTAACTCTCATGTATAATATGATAAGCACAGCGCAGCTGGTTAACATAACTCAACTTTGTGTTGCCTCGTCGCTCTAGCCGCGGCTAAAGGGGGTCGCACACCGGACGAGAAGCGTATTTAAAATTCAAACACATTATTCTCTATGAGTGTACACACACCAGGACCTTGTTCAAAATCCCGCAGCGCCACAGAGCGCCATGTACATAGATTTATATTAAATTTACACTTATTTGTCTCAAATTGTCGTTAATGTATACGGGTCATTCTACAGAAACGTCCACTTTTCTGTCCCTAGACTTTACAGAAACATTACACTTGAAAAACACTTTAGGATTACATTTTTTATATATATTTTAATATAAAACAATATGTTATTTGAACAATGAAACCTTCTTGAGCATCAATGTGTCAATATTTGTTTTTTAATTAATTATAAAAATTCCAAGCGCCACAGAAGTGTTTGTCCCCACAGTCATGTTCAGAGGGAAAGTGCTTTATTTTGAGCTCAGAAACAGGTTTTTCTACCATTTCAAATACAATAATGTACGCATAACTATCAAATATATAATGTAAATGACATAAAAAAAACAAATGCTGAATAAATATTATAAAATATTTAATGAAAGTAGTGGTCCCCTGGTGTTGTGTCACTGGTGTTACCTTTAACAAAAATCTCTTATTTTGAAATAAAAATCACACTGATGACATCACTTGACTTCCTTCTTCCTGTTTCCTGAAGATCAGTGAAGAAAGACCAATGGAAAGTCCACTATCTCTTTTCAGTTATCAGAAATTTTTATTATAAAATCATAATTTCATATGAAGCTTTTAGTTGAAGTCACTGGTGTGACCTACTTTATTGTTAGGGAATTATAAAAAACTAGAATACAAATGGATTAAACTACTTGATTTAGTGAATTTATCATGATTGACAACATGTGGATTGATTCCTTGCAGCAGCCATTTTGTAAAATGCATTTTTCATGAAAAATGTCACTGGTGTTACCCGTTTATAGATACACTTTATTTAAAGCTATTCATTTAGTTATTTTGCATAAAAAAGCACTAAGATTACATGATTATAAATTTTCTTTCTCATTATTAATCCTCCTTTGGGCAGATATGGCTAAATTCAGTGCAGCGACTTTACGGACAGCGTATTTTACACACAGTTTTCAAATGTTGTTTATGATCTTTTACTGACTGCTTTCACTAAGTGTCAATGATAGTCTTTTATTGTATAGCAAATGTAAAAATGTAGTCTCATCTACTTAATTATAGTTGAAAAATTAAGGATCTTTGGTCCTATGTATATGTCACTGGTGATTCATTTTGTCACTGGTGTTACCGTTTTTTGTCCGTCACATTAAATAAAATGTCATATGTGACATGATAATAATTTTACATCCATTGAATTCTGCTAGATTCAAGAATTAAGATGTAAAGGATTGCATCATTACTTTTTTATAACTGTTTTTCAAATATTTTCATTGTTATAGCAAATACATGGTTGCGCAATTGAATTATCATCATTCAATCACACTTTTAACTAACCTGATTAAAATAAATAACACATAATCTCCTTATTTTTTGCATTATCATTATTATTCTGTAACTCTGACTGCATTGTGCAGAAAAAATTTAGAAATAATATTTCATAAAAATGTTTAAAAATGCCAGAGAAGTACCAGTGACAAAAAAAGGGGACAGGCAGCCTTTAAATAAATGTCCAAAAAAAAAAAAAAATCATTAAGCTGTCATTTATATGTATTCATAAAGTCCAAGTGTAATATAATAATGTGGTCTAAGTTTAAATGTTAAAAAAAGAAATACATTTTAAGACATTTTGTCATACCAAAAGTGGACGTTTCTGTAGAATGACCCATATACTGACTTCACATGTGCCTCAATATAAAGTTAGTTTTACATTAATTCACAGAAATCAGCTGCTTGAATGAAAATTGCTGATGTTATTGGATTTTCAGGTGATATTCTCAATTCATTCAGTTAACGGACTTTCTGAGGTAAAGTGTTCAGACTGCAGACTCAGCAACGGTTGTATTTAATTATACAGTACAATCATAACATAGTACTGACATTATCTTAATTCCACAATGTCCTAAAACATAACAATATTGCTGGCCATTAACTGAGAAAGTACGCGATACCTCGAGTTGTCCTGGACGCGGCGCAGCGCGGCGCTTCTCTTCCGGTGTTCGACCCCCTTAAAGCGGCATGAAGTCGGCACTAGCTGCACTGTACTTATCTAATTGTTATAATACTGGTAATAATACGATAAGTACAGCAGAGTTTATGAAAAATAGAATTTAAAGACCGTGTAAAGTGAATTCAGTCATTTTCTTCTAAAAACATTAAATCCCAGACAGCAACATAGTGTGGCCCACATCTGGTACATGTGGATTACGCCCGGGCCAGATGTGGGCCAGATCAGGGCCAACACTATGTTGCTGTCAGGGATAGGTCATACATGTATTTCTCAACGATGTGTAAAAAGCATTTCAACCATTTTGACACCTAATTTCATGAACTTATCGTTATTTTTAATCATTCAAATTTGGCTGGGTGGTTAATAACACTTTCTTCTTTAGTCTGACAAACTCAAAACACAAAACACATATTTATTTTGACTTTACACGGACTTTAAACTAGTTAGATGTTGTCGTGATATCCGCGGGCGGCTACATGCTAACCACAGAATTACCACGGTAAGCCATGGTCATTTTTTCAGCAAATGGTGCTAAACTAGCAACGGGGACATGGACACAGAAAAGTTTACGTAACATTGACACTGAAAATACTTGCTTACCTTGAATACGCGACGAAGTTGCACCAAAGAAGCCCAGGCCAAAACAGGTCGAGCGCGTTCAAGTTCAAGTGGCGGTTATTCAAACGACTGTTGTGAGAAAATTCCAGAACAACAGCGGGGGGCGTTAACCCAGAACATGGGTTACTCATTGAAAAATAACCCAGAAACCTAAACAACCCAGGAATTGGGTCAAAATATTAGCCCTATAACCCAGAAAATTGTTACTCTCTAAAAAAATAACCCATAATTTTAACCCAACACAAATTACCCAGAAAATGGGTTAAAGAAATAACCCAGGAGTTTTTAGAGTGTAGTGTCCCACATTTCATTTATGCCTGTAGTTTTTTTTCATCCCTGAAATTACAATACAACAGTAAGAAATATAATAAAAACTAGGAGCATTAAAAATGTATTTGTGCAGCCGTCATATTCTAGCTGTGAAAATAACCAACCAACTACATAGAGTGAGGTTTTCCCTCTGATGACAACTGAATGGACAGCGCAAAGAGCAGGCCTCATCAAAGTCAGTAAACACAACTACACCAGCAAGGATTTCATCTTCCATACTGGATAAGAACCTCAAGAGCTGCTCAAAGCTGCCCAAATCGATGATTTAAAGCATGTAATCATCCATCCTGATGTTAAATGCCAGCAGCCATATCACCCTGTAGCCCAAGACTGGTTGCCCACTGAAGCTAAGCAGGGCTGAGCCTGGTTAGTACCTGGATGGGAGACCTCCTGGGAAAACCAGGTAGCTGCAGGAAGAGGTGTTAGTGAGGCCAGCAGGGGGTGCTCACCCTGTGGTCTGTGTGTGTCCTAACGCCCCAGTATAGTGACGGGGACACTGTACTGTAACAAGCACCGTCCTTCGGATGAGACGTTAAACCGAGATCCTGACTCTCTGTGGTCATTAAAAATCCCATGGTACTTCTCGTAAAGAGTAGGGGTGTAACCCCGGTGTCCTGGCCAAATTCCCTCCATAGGCCCATACCACTCATGGCCTCCTAATAATCCCCATCCATTGAATTGGCTCTTTCACTCTCTCTCCTCTCCACCTTCAGCTGGTGTGAGGTGAGCGCACTGGCGCCGTTGTACTGTGGCTGCCGTCGCATCATCCAAGTGGATGCTGCACACTGGTGGTGGATGAGGAGAGACCCCTGATATGATTGTAAAGCACTTTGGGTGTACAGTAGTACATAGGAAAGCGCTATATAAATGCCTCATTCATTCATTCATAAATATTTCCAACGAACGGCGGCGATCAAGCGCCACACACGGAAATGGTTGAGCACCAACAGAAAAACGAGATATTCTCCATTTGTTTTAACCAAAACAAAATTGCGAAATTCAGACACGACTTTCTTCACACGTTAATAGTTCATTTAATGTGGGTTTTATGGCGTTATTATAATGAAAAATGATATTACATCTGCGCGCTCAAACTTTGTCCTCCTGCATGTGCAGCCGTGAATCTAGAATTGTCTTCTCTCCAAGATTTAATGTTCCCATAAGCGCAACATTATAGGCACCCACCGGCAGAAACATTAATCGGCGTATATGCCAAGTTTGCCAACAAATGTAAATCAATATTTACATAGCGTATAATAGTTGTAAATTTATCTGTCTCATGTGTCCCGCAAAATCACATCTACTGTCCTGCAAAAAATCAATAGCCAGGTGGTCACCCTAAGTCAAGTATTATCGTGTTTCAGAGACATGGCTCTCGAAAGTGTGGGGGAAACAACAATTTTACAAAAGAAAACTTTTTCGACTTTAATCTGTCCTTTTTTAATTTTGGTTTATAAAGATGCAAAACGTAATAAACAAAAATCTGAAAATAAGTCAATATTTATTTTGTGCACATGAAATTTGTGTATTCGGTTTTAATTTAAATTTTGGTATTCACCATAGCATTTAAAAATACATCAACCGTTCGTTTTTTGTTTTTCTTGACGTGGTTAAAAAACGAAAAAGGAATGGACGCAAAAGTACACGGACCTTAAAACCTTGTGTCTCTGCTACTCAAAATCTCACTCAGCCAAACAAAGCTGGAAACCCTGATACTCTTAGTTCATGAATAAAATTGTTCAATTCGTTTTAGGAGCAAAATCTAAGTTCAGCAGTGTCCAGAGTAGCTATGTAGTTTTAGGTCGCAAACTTTTCTCTGTTTTGGTTCAGGGTAAAAGAGAGATGGTGAATTTTTGTTTTTACGTGTGAGGCGCAAAATATCCTCAAAAAATGACCTGTGCTTTATTATTTACATTTTATTTTATCAGATGATTGTATCCAAAGCCACTTACAAATGAGGAATACAGACTTAAGGAGGCAAATATGTTGCAATGCAAAGTTTCAAACATTGTCCAGAAAAGTACAATCTAGAACAAGGAGAGAAATAAGAAAAGGTGATACAAATAAGTTGTATTTTAAGGAACATTTTAATAAGGATAAACAGCAATCAAAACTTGTCAAGACACTTCAGATACGTAACAACTGGCTTCACAGAAAAGCAGTGTCAACGACCATGGCATAGCCAAGGGGGCATGGACATATGACAATTTACATTTCCATTTAGTAATATGGTGTACATCAGCTTATGAAAACGTATTTAATAAATTAAAATATGAATACTTTCGCGATGAAACATTAATTATCATCCTCATCTGCTGAGCGAAGATGAGGACCAGACAGCAGAGTCACAAACAGACTCGGATGATGTTCGTGTGCTTCAAGCTCCCAAAACAACAGCTGTATGAAAGCCTCCTCACGCCCCTCACTAATGCTGATTTCATTAAAGTCGCTTTCAGACTGTTTTCTGAACACACAGCGGACGCGTTCAGGCTTTTATCAACGTTTCCATAAAAACGAGGCATCAAATGTACACGCGGCTTTTCCCTGTGGCTGATGCTCGCCTTGGATTTGGTCTGACGGAGACAAAAGAAACATTTCCTCTTCGCGTATTTTAGTCTCCAGTGAAAGTTCAGAACCTCTGCTTGGTGCTCAGTTTGTTTTTACTGTGACAAACTATTTTACCGCTTCAGTTTTCTCCCAAATGTAAGAGAAGAAAACACAAACGTGAGGGGCTCGTGAAGACGAACAGACACCGAGCAGGGCGGTTGAGTCTATAAGGTTCTCATATGTTATTTAAGAGCGCAGCGGCGCGCGAGCGCTGTTCATTGCTGAATCCAGACAGCGTTTGAAAGACTGTAGATCCGATCCAAGAGAGAGATGGCAGAAACCGCTCCAGCCCCGGCTGCTGCCGCCCCGGCCAAAGCGCCCAAGAAGAAGTCAGCTGTGAAAGCCAAGAAAGCAGGTCCAGGCGTCGGTGAGCTCATCGTCAAAGCTGTGTCCGCGTCCAAGGAGAGGAGCGGCGTGTCCCTCGCCGCCCTGAAGAAAGCGATCGCCGCCAGCGGCTACGACGTGGAGAAGAACAACTCCCGCGTCAAGATCGCCATCAAGAGCCTGGTGACTAAAGGCACCCTGGTGCAGGTCAAAGGGACCGGCGCTTCGGGCTCATTCAAGCTCAACAAGCAGCAAGCCGAGACCAAGAAGAAGCCGGCCAAGAAAGCGGCTCCTAAAGCGAAGAAGCCCGCGGCCAAGAAACCCGCCGCTGCCAAGAAGCCCAAGAGCGCAGCAAAGAAGCCCGCCGCGAAGAAATCGCCCAAGAAGGCCAAGAAACCCGCCGCCACAGCCGCTAAGAAGGCGACGAAGAGCCCCAAGAAGGCGAAGAAGCCAGCAGCCGCTAAGAAAGCAGCCAAGAGCCCCAAAAAGGCCAAGGCGGCTAAACCTAAGGCGGCAAAGCCTAAAGCCGCCAAGCCTAAAAAGGCAGCGCCCAAAAAGAAATAAAGTCTTTAGTTTCTCCTCAACGGCTCTTTTAAGAGCCACCCACTAACTCTGAATAAAGAGCAAAACTCAGATGTTACTGATTTGACCTGCAATTTTAAGAGTTATGGAAGTAAATTCTTTGAAAAGCTATAAATAAGCCTTTAAGCCCCTGTATATATGTTTATTTTAATTTATTTTTATGCTTGTAAAGCACTTTGAAATGTTACTGTTAAAGGCGCTATATAAAATAAAGATTATTATTATTATATAGCACCACTGCCATACAAAACCTGTTCAGCCCCTTTAGGTTCTTTATAAACCAAAGAACCACTGTTGGTGCTGTTTAGCACCATTTTTGGTGAAGAAATAAAATGCATTATGGCATCTTATGGGTTCTACAAAGCACCATTTGACAAAGGTGATGATTATGAGCAAAGAACCACTTTTAGTGCTATATAGCACTTTTTTTTTTAGAGTGTACTCAGTTAATGGAGCATTGGTTGTTATATGAGTATACTTCTCATCCATTACATTATCAATTTCATTTTTACCATCAAGGAGACGTTTTAGAAAACATCGTGTGAGTAAAAATGTGCAAACTGCCATTAGAATTTGAGACATGAATATAAGTAGGTGTGGACATGGATGGATATATATAGGCCTATATATGTACACATGTGAATGTCATTGTTTTAATTGTTTTATTTCCATTATTTCTTTCGTCTATACTGCATAACCCGATCACCAAAAGGGGGTGGGGTTTGGAGTTTTGTGTGTTGGAGGGAAGTTCAGTGATTGGCTTGAAATCTTAACAGACTGTCAACCAATGGGCGACTAGAGCGTTCGCTTAAAGGCAGTTCCTCGATCCAGTTTCTCCATTCTTTCAGCGTCGTTTGAAGAAACACTTCTAATAAAAATTAAAAATGAGTGGAAGAGGTAAAACCGGAGGCAAAGCAAGAGCCAAGGCTAAGACTCGCTCATCCAGGGCAGGACTGCAATTCCCCGTCGGCCGTGTTCACAGACTTCTCCGCAAAGGCAACTATGCCCATCGCGTCGGTGCTGGTGCTCCTGTTTATATGGCGGCTGTGCTCGAGTATCTTACCGCTGAGATCCTGGAGTTGGCTGGAAATGCCGCTCGGGACAACAAGAAGTCCCGCATCATCCCCCGTCATCTGCAGCTGGCGGTGCGCAACGACGAAGAGTTGAACAAACTTCTGGGCGGAGTGACCATCGCTCAGGGCGGCGTGCTGCCCAACATCCAGGCTGTGCTGCTGCCCAAGAAGACCGAGAAACCCGCCAAATCCAAATAAGCAGATTCAAGTCTGTCTTATTGAAACCCAAAGGCTCTTTTAAGAGCCACTCATTTTATCTGACATGGAGTGCTTTTCTTTAACAGTTTAATAACACCATGAACCCAGTCAGTGGATTGACTTAAAAAAAAAAAACTATTACTATATATATTATAGGGGAGAGCGGCTAAGTTTTCACAATTTTCATACTGTAACATTTACTGAACACCATACATCACAATGGTATAAATGTCATACCAAATGAAAGAAGGAAGTTTTGGGCACATGTTGTATTCATTTTAATTTTCATATCTTATCTCATTACGGAGTTGTAGACCGTTGAATAGAGAATGTGTACTTGTGACAATTTGCCCCATCGGGCGGGTAAATTGTCACACTAGATTATCAATTAACAATTATTCGATTATTCAATCCAAAAACAAAGTTTAAAGTAAAGTGGTCTTGCCACTTAAAACTCAAACTTTTTCTGGCTTGCAGATAGATCCATGATCCTGTACCTCTCACTGAGAGAAAAGAACATGTTATCGGTATGTTTTGGGAAAGTTTCCTGCTCAGATCAACTTCAGCCTTGAAGAAGCTGTGAATCATGTGTATCTGTGTATGTGCGCTAAGTTTTCTGTGCAGGTCCTTTGTACTGGTGGACAACTGCCACTCTGCTGGAGACCAACAGACGCCATGTCATGAGTCAAACTGACACGTGTGCTAATGTTGGCTAAATCTCAAGGTTCGCTCAACATAGCACGTCAGCGTATCAAAAGACACGTTATTGTGTCCTCTATGTTGTGCAAAATAATTTTTACCATTCATACCTAACAAAGTTGTATTGCATAAAATTTAAAGTGCAATTTTTTTTACTTTTTAAGCCAAAAAATAAGAAAATTGTGCTAACCTCAGAGCGATCTTGACCACATGTGAACAGGAAGTTGACTATAGAAGAAGTCACACAAAGTGGCTATTTGATTTTTGAGATAGAGCCTCTAGTTTTGGAGTTATGAAGCGTGTGACAACTTACCCCGCTCTCCCTTATATATTATATTACACTGACTAGATATCAGAAACGACCCATCGAAACCAGTAATTGTATGATTGCTCTTTATGGACATTTACAAATACAATAGTAACAGGAACAAAGTGTTTTGAACGCATGATAGTCCTGTAACTTGTTTGTTTGATTGAAATCGTTTTTTGGGCTCGTGTGTTTTGTTTTGTTGTGCTTTTATACAGATGATGTGATTTTGTTGAAATTCGATATATGTACAACCATTAAGAATAAGGTGAATATTTCAGAAGAAATAAAGCCTCTGGGTGTGTTACACTGTTTGATGAGCAAAACCGAACAAAGCACATTGAGCGGGAAACCCTCTGCTTGTTTGAAAAGATGGAGCGCGCAGTCATTGGCTAGCAGTCATAAGCACACGTCATAGATTAGCCAATCACAAGCCTCCCCACCCTCCCGACACTGTGAGCTCATGGCCGCGCAATGCTTTAAAGGCAACGCGTTTAACACAGAGCCGCATTTCCAGCGTAAGCAGGACAGAAGGAGAAATCGACTGCAGCAATGGCAAGAACCAAGCAGACCGCTCGTAAATCCACCGGTGGCAAAGCCCCGAGGAAGCAGCTCGCTACCAAAGCCGCCCGTAAGAGCGCTCCGGCCACCGGCGGCGTCAAGAAGCCCCATCGTTACAGGCCCGGGACCGTGGCTCTCCGAGAGATCCGCCGTTATCAGAAGTCCACCGAGCTGCTGATCCGCAAACTGCCCTTCCAGCGGCTGGT
>RJVU01046677.1:223788-234523 GCA_003731715.1 Anabarilius grahami
ACACCATTGAGGCAATAGCAATAGAGCCTTGGGTGCTGAACCTTTTCTTCATAAATGCAATACAATTTGATCTATAGATTTGAATCTACGATGAGATGCCAAAAAAAATCTTTAACAAATAAATAAATATTTGTCTGATTACCTGTGCCAGTGGTTTTCATGAGTTCACACTTACAAGTGATTGAATAGAGTAAAAAAAATATATATATATATAATAAGTGTATTTGGTGTGCTGTCCAAGGGGATCGAGGGCTCCGAGCTTGAAATTTATCCCAAAACCAAAGTTCTCCCCGTATCCCCAGCCAAGTGAGGAGCGAGTTGGCGGAGTGATGCAGAAAACCGTCGAAGTAACTATAGGCGAGTCGGCTCTCGTCTGTGTATATATTCCTTCTCTCGAGCTGATTAGAAAGACCGTTTGAATGTGTTTCTCCCAAACTTTGTTTATAAAACATAATTTGTCGCTTGAATTCTGCATTCTCTTGAGATGCAGACACCCAAGAGGTGGACAATTAACTGTATATACTAGTTTAATTAGTGGCACTTAGCCTACATTTTAAAACCTTTGTGGCAACAATATGGCAATTTTATTTTGACTATGGCAACATTTTTATTAAAAAATATTTATTTGAATAGGGCAACATTTGTATTTTAAAACCTTTATTTTAATGTGGAAACATGACACCTCATTCTACAATATTTCTATGATTAAATCGCTGACTCCTCCCCCATCAGCCAATCACTGTGTGTATAGTCCATGGCAACGAGGTCAACCCCACCCTTACTCTGAGCTTAAGTCTTCAGTCTATTCCTTAGTAAAAGTTTGTCTCAGCAGCTTTATGAATAGGTTTTAAGAGAAAACTCTTAGCTAAGAACTTTTACTGCTGTTTAGGAGAACTCTTAGTGGTAAGATAAAATGTTTTGTGAATACGGCCCCATAACTAATTAACAAGCTAGAAGCAGGCAAACTAGAAAACTGTTGGAAATCTCAGAAGCGAAGACCAGGGGCCTCATTTATAAAACTTTGCGTAAGCACAAAACAGGCCCTGAAAGTGTGTACGCCAGTTCCTACGCATAAGTTGTGATTTATAAAAACAAACTTGACTGGAAAATTTGCGCACCTCCACACAAACTCTGACCCATGCATAAGAACATTTTGGAGATGGAGCAGTTTGGCGACACCGATGGTGAGCTGAGGGACTGACGGCAGATGAAGGAAAACCACTTTAAATCCTAATTATGAGTCATAATCATAGTTCATGTTCACAATAATAGTTTAAATAAATAAAATAATGATTTAAACTCGCATGGAAACTCACGTTTTCATTTTGATATACACATTTACATTAATATTACACTTAATATTAATATACATCATCTGTGCACGAGGTAGGGCCTTAAAAACATCAGCCAATCGTCTACGCGATCATCACGTAAACGATTGGCCCTCTGGCGTGTCAATCACTGCCATTACGTTCCTTGTGAGATACGTGCGCGGATTGGCCCTCTGGCTTGTCAGTCACTGCCATGACGTTCCTTGTGAGAGGGGTGCGTGGCTGCGCGCTCCAGTAACTTTCCACACTCCACAGGCGCTGCATGCAATGTTTTTGTCAGGAGACAGGAGTAACAACTGCAGATTATGAGTTACCTGCGGTGAGTCCGACATAATGAATCCACTAACACGACACAGCGAATGCCGGTGGTAAACAAACACTCGTGTTCCAATACTCGTGGGAGGCGTTCCCTCGAAATGAGCTGTGAAGGAGGGGGGTTGTTCTTACGCATGCGCTCATTTCAAAAACTCACTAACAGTCTTTGGTTTCTCAGTCGACGAAAAGATCCTCTGTATCACCTTTAAACTTAACTGCAGATGTTATGACAAAATATTTTAGCGAGAACGATGATCAGTGATGCACGCTTAACTTATTATATTATGGAAAACAATGCTGGATTCGGTGGTCGAACAGTCCGTTGTCCAGTTTGAATAGGTCCAATGATAATATCTTACTCTACAACCGCAGCTGCACGGTGGTGGTGATGTCGTGTGAATGATCTTCAAACAATTACCACTGTATTTGAAGGATATAATTTGAGGAAAACGGTAAGACTTGCACGTTTCCTTTTTTAAAATACTTTGTCAGAGACGTGCTGAGACAGACAATTGTATTTACACTGCAATAAATAAGTAGGCCTATCTGTTTCCACTAAAAATAGTCTATAAACTTCCTAAAAGATATGTTCACCTTATCAGCAAAACTGCATAAATTTGATTCGAATTGTTTAAAACTATTAAAATACTATTTGGCCAGTGGAAATGAATGAATCAACTCTATTCTAAAACCTTTATCTGAAGTATTTTATACAATTTTGTTTTTATGGATATTTTGATATATTTATTCGAAAACATAAAGAGGATATTGAATGATTTTTATAAATGCTCAAATTGCACAAATGGCATTTATTGTCCATATCTAATATTTTCCAATGTCTTGTACCTTTGACGGTGTTAACCATGGTGTCAAGTGCATGGAAATGATATGCAGATGAGGTTATGCATAGTAACTTTCATATATTTTAGATTCATTGCACACCAACTGAAATATTTCAGGTCTTTTATTGTTTTAATACTGATGATTTTGGCATACAGCTCATGAAAACCCAAAATTCCTATCTCAAAAAATTAGCATATCATGAAAAGGTTCTCTAAACGAGCTATTAACCTAATCATCTGAATCAACTAATTAACTCTAAACACCTGCAAAAGATTCCTGAGGCTTTTAAAAACTCCCAGCCTGGTTCATTACTCAAAACCGCAATCATGGGTAAGACTGCCGACCTGACTGCTGTCCAGAAGGCCATCATTGACACCCTCAAGCGAGAGGGTAAGACACAGAAAGAAATTTCTGAACGAATAGGCTGTTCCCAGAGTGCTGTATCAAGGCACCTCAGTGGGAAGTCTGTGGGAAGGAAAAAGTGTGGCAAAAAACGCTGCACAACGAGAAGAGGTGACCGGACCCTGAGGAAGATTGTGGAGAAGGACCGATTCCAGACCTTGGGGGACCTGCGGAAGCAGTGGACTGAGTCTGGAGTAGAAACATCCAGAGCCACCGTGCACAGGCGTGTGCAGGAAATGGGCTACAGGTGCCGCATTCCCCAGGTCAAGCCACTTTTGAACCAGAAACAGCGGCAGAAGCGCCTGACCTGGGCTACAGAGAAGCAGCACTGGACTGTTGCTCAGTGGTCCAAAGTCATTCGGAAATCAAGGTGCCAGAGTCTGGAGGAAGACTGGGGAGAAGGAAATGCCAAAATGCCTGAAGTCCAGTGTCAAGTTCCCACAGTCAGTGATGGTCTGGGGTGCCATGTCAGCTGCTGGTGTTGGTCCACTGTGTTTTATCAAGGGCAGGGTCAATGCAGCTAGCTATCAGGAGATTTTGGAGCACTTCATGCTTCCATCTGCTGAAAAGCTTTATGGAGATGAAGATTTCGTTTTTCAGCACGACCTGGCACCTGCTCACAGTGCCAAAACCACTGGTAAATGGTTTACTGACCATGGTATTACTGTGCTCAATTGGCCTGCCAACTCTCCTGACCTGAACCCCATAGAGAATCTGTGGGATATTGTGAAGAGAAAGTTGAGAGACGCAAGACCCAACACTCTGGATGAGCTTAAGGCCGCTATCGAAGCATCCTGGGCCTCCATAACACCTCAGCAGTGCCACAGGCTGATTGCCTCCATGCCACGCCGCATTGAAGCAGTCATTTCTGCAAAAGGATTCCCGACCAAGTATTGAGTGCATAACTGAACATAATTATTTGAAGGTTGACTTTTTTTGTATTAAAAACACTTTTCTTTTATTGGTCGGATGAAATATGCTAATTTTTTGAGATAGGAATTTTGGGTTTTCATGAGCTGTATGCCAAAATCATCAGTATTAAAACAATAAAAGACCTGAAATATTTCAGTTGGTGTGCAATGAATCTAAAATATATGAAAGTTTAATTTTATCATTACATTATGGAAAATAATGAACTTTTATCACAATATGCTAATTTTTTGAGAAGGACCTGTATTTGCACAGTTGTGTCGTGATCTCTAAGGTCTGGCATCTCCTCCAAACATTTTTCTCATTGCCTTTTCTCACTTGAACAATTAGATAAAGACAGTGCCCACACCCATACTCTCCATTAAACTAAAAAGGTTGTGCATCCGCATCACACATGGCAAATAATGCAAAACCGTTTTGATTGAGTGATCTACTGTATCCTGCCACTGAAGACCTGTTTGTCCAAGACTTTTGCATTCTTCCACAAAAGGTTTGAAGATTCTAGTCATTAGTGGTTTGGATGGCCCAAACCACAAGGGACATAGTATTACATTTTTATCTCTTTCCTCTGGAGTTACTTCAGCCTCACAGGGCTTGTATCCATCTGGATGCAGGAAAAGTTCTGCAGTTTGAACGCAGGTGAGTTACCACGCCTGGTGTGGGCCCTCCTGTTCATCTAAAATGAGAGCTTTCATGTCTTATTTTTATCGTGGGCTCTCCATTTGAATTGCAGTGTGGGCTCTCCTGTTCGAACCGCAGTGTAATCCTTCATGTTCTAGATCATGGAGGTTCTCCCATTCTGATTGCAGTGTGGGCCCTATTCAGACTGAAGGAACACAGAATTTGTCCCTCAGCAGTAGCAGGGCCCTCGTGACCTCATGCGATTCAGACCCTCAATTTAGAGGGAGGGAATCACTGCATCTAATAAATATGTAGGCTCCCTCTTTCCGTGGCTGAGGGACGGGTTTCGCTTGGGATATCATTTGGCCCATTTCTCCTGGGACAAGGACCTCCTTCCTCACTCATGACAGATCTCCATTCTTGGTACAGGTGACATCGCTGTGTGCTAAAGTGCTGTGTGCAAAGTAGTTGTTGTTTTGAATAATGAAATGGAACCAAAGTTTGGTGCTCCAAACATCATCCCCGAAATTCCAATTAGGAACACCAAAATGAAAACAATCATAACCCAATGCTTCTTGATACTCTCAAATTTAAGACCATATATAATCATACCACATTCTCCATCCAGTCCAAACACTGCTCCCGCATGAGCAACTTTGAGCTTTAATGCCGCAGCAATGCTCGATCACGACCCAGGTCGATAAACGTAGCAGCTAGATGTGTCAAACTTCATTTAATAATAAATAAATAGTTTTCTACTAGTGACACTTCCGCAGCAGTACCATTAACAGCTCCTTGTCATCACTAGGCCATGCTTTTCCAAATACAGCTCCTGCAGGAGCAACTCCCCAGCGTCACTGCCGCAGCAGTGCCTGCTCACAACTCCACATGTGGACATGACTGGGAGATGAAAAATAACTTTGTAACTTTGAAATAACTTTGTAAAAAATACAGAAAAACTGTAAACACATTTACAGAACAAACTGTAAATGTTACAGTATAAAACTGTCATTTACAAACAAGAAAATGTGAATGTAAACCAGTAAATTCAACAACACACACTGCTACTAAAATCTGTTTTGTACCTTTAACATATACTGACAACCACCTTAATAATCTAGGTGGTAAAAGAGAAAGCCACATGAAGAATCAGAGTCCATTACAAGTAGCTTTTCCACGAGCTGAAGTATGTACTAATATAAAGAAGGTGCACAGGCTCATTCACACAAACACAGAACACCATCATGGTAACCCACAACACTTAAATAATACAATAAACATTCATTAAACAACAGAAGATGTAATATAAAACCCTAACGTACATAACTCATAACAAAAACTATTAAGAAACATGATTATTTAAACAAAATACTTTCAAATGTGGAGTGTCACACAGGACATTCTGGGAATATCAGTTTTGACTGTAATTTGTACATTGATTTGTTCTTTTTTACGTCTAAAAACTGTAAAACAAACAAAAAAAACATTTACAGAATTTTTACTGTAAAATACATGAAACATCCGGTTAGAGCTTCTACAATTTTTCTCTGTATATAGTATGAGAACTTAGACATTAACGCCTACACTGACGAGAACGGACAGAGAATGCGGGAGAACATAGGGTTTAAATAATCAGGAGAACTAACAAGATGATTGACAGAACAGTGGAACATAATGAATAATTAGACACTAGGAAAACTAGGTCACAGGGGAGAACCAAAAACAAAGAAACACAACATACATGTTACAGAAGCCTCTTCCCAAAAATGGTCCAACTGAGGAGAGAGGGTGGGGGCTCTGGAGGAGGGCGAGGAGAAAAAGAACAAAAATAGTCTGGGGAACCTAATACAGTCCAAGGGTAAGTGGAGGGAGGGAAGACCCAGGGGAAAGCCAGGAGCAGGTCTGTGTTCTAATTCAGTGTATAGTGGCCCATTCAATCTTTTCTCTTTGGTGTTTTTCGCCGTTTTTGTTATCTGGTTGTTAAACCGACGCTACTAAACGGGGAAAGATATAAAGAACAGGTAACATATGATGTGATATACACACTGAGTTGTCAGTTGTGTATAGGAACACTAGTTTAGTGACACATGCCACTTTTTGTATTTCTTGTTTATAGTAAAAGTAGTTTATTTAGGGCGTCTTTGACGCTGAAGATTTTTCTTTTTTGTTTAATGTAGGGGGTTTTCTGTGAATCTTGATGGTTGAGTTAGATTAGAAGATTTTTTTCCTGCTTAGTAAGATTGGTTATATTGTTTCTTTCTTTGATTTGGCACGGTCTTGTTCTTTTCTCTTATCCCGGACGAGCCCCCATTAAATGTTACGAACTTTTAAAGGTCTAGGGTTAGAACGTAACATTTAAATGTATATTGCTATAATGGAGCTGGAACATGAGTTGGGACATCAGCAACAGCGGAAACTTCTGTTTGGGGAGATTCTCTACTGTGATATGCTTTTAACATGTTCACATGACACACGCGAGACTTTCTCTTTCTGTNATAATGAGTGATTTATAAGCTATTTTTTATAGGCCGGTCATTTTTGACCGGGAACATCACATGTGTTATAGGGTTTTGAACACAACCTGAGGGTTAAAAGAAGTTTCGTCTGCTAACCAAGACTGCATTTATCTAATTAAAAATACAGTAAAAACAGGAATATTTTGAAATATTATTACAATTTAAAATAACTGTTTTCTATTTCAATATATTTTACAAAGTAATTTATTCGTGTGATGGTAAAGTTGAATTTTCAGCATCATTACTCCAGTCTTCAGTGTCACATGATCCTTCAGAAATCATTCTAATATGCTGATCTGCTGCTCAAGAAACATTTCTGATTATTATCAATGTTGAAGTTGTGTACTTTTTCTTTCAGGATTCCTTGATTAATAAAAAGTTTAAAAGAACAGCATTTATTTGAAATATAATCTTTTGTAACATAAATGTCTTTACTGTCACTTTTGAATGATTTAATTCATCCCTGTTGAATTAAAGTATTCATTTCTTTAATTTCTTTTCAAAAAAATAAAAATAAAAATTCTTACTGTCCCCAAACTTTTGAACGGTAGTGTATAATGCTACAAAAGCTTTGTGTTTCAGATAAATGCTGTTCTTTTGAACTTTTTATTAATCAAGGAATCCTGAAAAAAAAAGTACACAACTGTTTTCAACATTGATAATAATCATAAATGTTTATCGAACAGCAAATCAGATATTAGAATGATTTCTGAAGGATCATGTGACACTGAAGACTGGAGTAATGATGCTGAAAATTCAGCTTTACCATCACAGGAATAAATTACTTTGTAAAATATATTCAAATAGAAAACAGTTATTTTAAATTGTAATATTTCAAAATATTCCTGTTTTTACTGTTTTTAATTAAATAAATGCAGTCTTGGTTAGCAGACGAAACTCCTTTTAAAAACATAAAAAATCGTACCGATCCCAAACTTTTGAACGGTAGTGTATATTATTTACTGTAGGAAAGTCAATCCCTTTAATTGCACTTCCACACTTCACCACTAGAGGGTCACATGTATTTTACATAACTGAGTTCTACACACCTTTCCTTTAAGACCGTGGCTGCATCCAAAATCACATACTTCCATACTATATTGTAGTCAAAATCAGTATGTGACGAAGTACAGTTGCAATCAAAATTATTCAACCCCCTTAACCTGCAAGACATTTTGCTGCTGAGAACAAAATTTTATGAAAACAATTCATCAAAAGCATCAGTAAACTATTATACAAGGTTTATTAATACACATTTGAGTGATCCCGAGAATGAAAGTTGATGAAAAATTAAAAAATTAAACTGGCTCTAAACTTGCATGAACAAAATCATTCAACCCCCAAATTTTGTGCGGAATCTTTTATTCTTTACAACCTCCAGTAAACGCTGCCTGTAAGTGCTAGGAAGCTTCAGTTTCCTCTCTACTGCAATCTTGGCCCACTCCTCACTTGAAAAAGCTTCAAGGTCACTGCTAGTCTTTGGTTTCCATGTTACCACTGTTTTCTACAAAGTCCACCAAATATTTTCAATGATATTTCAATATGAAGACTGTACAGGCCACTCAAGAACATTCTGACTGATCCCTGAATCAAGCTTAAGTAGATTTGAATGTATACTTTGGGACAGCTGTCCTGCAGGAAAGTCCACTGCTCATCAAGCTTCAGTCTCTGCACCGAAGGCATCACCATCTTTGCCAAAATGGCTTGATACTTCAAAGAATTCATGATGTCTTTCATACAGTCACGATTTCTACTTCCTGCAACATCAAAGAACCCCATAACAAGACTGGACCACCTCCATGTTTGATCATGAAGATGGTGTTCTTCTGCTCATAAGCTTTGCCTTTTTTGCACCAGACATACCGCTGATCCATGGGTCTAAATTTTTCCGGTTTGTTCACATCCTTCCAAACATTCTTCCACAACTCCAGAGTTATATCCAAATAAATTTAAGCATATTCAAGTCAGCCTTTTATGTTCTTCTTGGTCAAAAGTGGAATTCGGCAAAGCTGCAAAGCTTATGAGCAGAAGATGAATTGTTTTGATTAATACAATTTTGTTCTCAGCAGCAAAATGTCTTGCAGGTTAAGGGGGTTGAATAATTTTGATTGCAAGTTGCAACTGTATGTCTTAATTCATAGTACTCATAAAAGAAAAGGCGAAAAGTACCCGGATGACCTACTACTTCAGGTGAGATTCTGAAGTGTGTTTATGATGGACACTTTACTATCCCATGAGGCCATGGGAGAGGATTTGTGAATGACAGTGAAGCGACACAACTGACACTGGAAGGTCACCTGGTAATGACAACATGGCAGATGTAGTACGTCCAGATTACATTCATAATACACACACTCATCTAGAACATACTTTTTTAGTGGTCATTATGTAGTTACTTATTCAAAATAAGCACCTACTCAAGAGAGTATGTGATTTCAGTGCTTGATTGTTACAACCGGCTCTTAATTGTAACATGAACAAGAGGCAACACGGACGGGCAAGTAGAGAAAAGGAATAATTTATTTAACAAAATAAACATATTTAACAAAAGTATTCAAACAATCAGTAGTCAGTATGTGAACGTCAGTAGTGAATAGTGCATGGAAGAGGACTGTACGCTCAAGGTCTGCATGGATGTTAACACAAAATCAACAGAAAAACAATCGGAGTCGCCCGGTCAGGTGCCGTCACATCGTAACGCGCTCCCCTCCAATCCACCATGCTGGACTTCTTATATCCCCAATAATGAGCCTCAGGTGGAATAAACCACACCCCCACGAACGCCACACCTACAAACCAAACAAAGCAAGAAAACACAGGCCCAGCACAAACTGGGCCCTAACAATACTCCATACAGTTTATTGTTATGTTAATGTATAACTGTTAATCTGTTACCAGATTAAGATATGGAAGTTTATTCATGTCAAATGTTTAATGTTTTTGAAATAAAAAGCTTGTTGAATTGCACTAATTGAAAAAAAATGTGCATTGCATTAACCATCCCAGATAGCAAGGTGACATTGATTCAATGTTGAAATTCCATCAGAATCATCATTTTGGTTGAGATTGAAAATTCAATGCTAAATAATGTTGAATCAATGTTGAAATTGCAATGCTTTTCTGTGTTGAAAAGTACGGACATTGAATCAATGTTGATTTTTGGTCAGCTTCATTTCCCCATGTCAATCCATCTGTCCCCTCATTCAACACTTTATTCACATTAGCATTCATGCTCCCCATGACCCTTCCCTCTAGTCTAGTCCCACAAAAATAAATAAATAATAAAATAAATAAATAAAAATCCTGCCAACTGAAGTATAGATAAACTCCAACCAGTTGGAAGTCAAAGAGATAAAAAAGTTGGACATTATTATTATATTAATGTTACACTCTTTCAACTTAAACACTAAATTCACAACTACTCAAACATCTCACCTGCACTTTAAGGATCCCGCGTCAGACGTTTTTCTGACGTCACGACGCACGAGCGTCTTGATCTTTCTGCTCGAATCGATTTTCTCGGATATTCTTAATGCGTGTTCTGCATATGAAAGGGAGAGATTCCAATTAATGCAAGAATTAGGATGGTTGGGAGTTGATAATATTTCTTTAAAAGTATTGTTAGGAAACGGGTCAAGGCAATCAAGAATATATGAAATATTATTTAAATATCTGGAAATTACAGGAACAATAGATAGAATCTAGTTAATCTATTTTTTTTGTTTTGTTTTGTTGTTTTTTTTTTTTTCTTCCAAATCTATGTACACTCCACACTCC